>BSBM01000120.1:2887500-3042500 GCA_027924585.1 Larix kaempferi | reverse complement strand
AAGGACTTCTTTCATTCGCAAGGCCAATTGAGGACTCAGGAGTAAGGTGGCGCCCTGCTCATGGTACTTTTGTTTCCCGTCTTAATCAGTCTGTTTTGAACTTGACACGTATGTAATATTCCGAATTTGGGGTTGTCAAGGTGGCGGCATAATTTTGTTTGTTTCCTGAGGACCAATTCAATGCTGAGAGCCTATAAAAGCATTGTAATAGAAGAACTAAGGGTTGGAAAAACATTCGGCTAAGGCCTGAGGGGCTAGCCCGGTTTTGAGACCTTCATATTAATACCCTATGGTAGACTATTTTGCAAAGATTCCTATGTCGCTCTAACTTGTAGTCTGTCTTTTCTCTCTTCTCTATGTGCTAGTACTTCCTGTTATGCATTTACATTACGTTTTTTCATTTCATGCCTGAGATCAGTGTATAATAACTTAGAATTCTTGGAAATAATCTCTGGTTATTATCTTAGGTATTCACTCAATATTGCTACTAAAGTTGATATCGAATTCATCTTTGCTGGATGCTCATATCAATGGTATGTTCTTATTTTCTTCTTTTACCACCAAAAAATAACATTAGGACGACAAGAGGGTGGATACCTTGCCTCTGTTCGATTGGTTCATACTATGCACTGTTATCTGATTTATGTGTAACGCCTTGACTCCATCGCCCAATGTTTTTTCCTTATGATTATCCCACCAACACTTTTATACAATTTGTCCCTTCCGGAAATATGACCTTCTGTGTATAACTTGAATGTGTATCTTGAGTAATGAAAGCTGATGTGTTTGTTCATTGTTGACAACTTTGAGTATTTTCAGTCTTTCATAGATTTGTAGAGAGAGCCCTCTCAGATTGTGCTGGGTCAGTAGCACAGATCTAAAGTGGTTAGTGGTTACCCCGATTCTACCTCTCCGCAACTGTGGGGTACGTTTTGGGTAATAATCATCATCATCATCATCTTCATCACCATCATCTAGTTTTCAAATTTAAGTTTACAGTTAACTATCACTTTGGGGGGATATGAAATTATGAGTGCTTATGGTATCAATTAAAAAACTATATATCTATCCAAATATATTACATCGGGCTTGTAGCACAAATCCATGCTATTACACTTGATGATTATCCACAATTGCATAAACTTTACCTTTAATTGAATCCCCTATAGTGACTATCTAGAATATAATATAATGTGTTGAAAATATATAATAATTACTTTATTTATCACAATTGTCAAATTACATTATTATTATATGATTTAAATTATATTTAAATCATTAAAATTATAACAAATTTAAATATAAAGAATTATATTTATTTTGAAAAAAAATGTATTAAAGTTTATTAAAATTAAAATTATGGAAAGTAAAGTAAAGTTTACTTAAATCAATTTGTATAATAAAACATACCTTACGTATTTTTAATTACAAAAAATAAATCAACTTAATATCATTGTTATAGTTTTGAGTAGTCCATTAAATAAAATAAAGAATTTTAGAAGATGAAAACACAAATGACAAATCTTAGTCATATAGAACTTTATATCCTTGTGTACATGTGGTGAAGGAAGAGGGTAATTTGATTACACCAAAATTCATCATAAAATGTATAGTCTTTTAATCTATGAAAATGATGCTCTATAGCAATAGTTTCTTCTCTTCACATGGTTAGAACTCCTAGTGGAAGATGTCAATGATTTATATAAAATATGTAGTTCCATTTCTTCATCAGCTTAGATTCCTTTAAATAAAAAATAACTCATCGTAACAAATTTCCTCATAATGTGTAGAATAGAATAGAACATGGAAAGCATTACTAATGCTCATTAAACATTTCCTAAGAAGGAAACTGTGAATAGGCTAAATCACTATGGAAGTAACATCATTAATAAATTATTATAACCTAAATATGTTGATAGTAAAATATCTTGAACCTTAGTGTTGATTCTTAGTGTACATGTTTTCTAGCAAATATCTTGAACATCGTTGTTGATTTTTAGTGTACATGATTATTAGCAAATATCTTGAACCTAGTTTTATTTGATCTCTTCATTATTTAGGGTTAATTTATTTGTAGTTAATGCTTTTGAATAATAAATTTTCTATGTACATTTCAAAATGGTGTTAAGAAACTAGAAGGCACTCAAAAAATACTTTTTCGCATATTGTTTTTTTCCCTTGAACTACAATAAGACATTATGATGCTAGATTATTTTTTGCAAGTTCAATTTCATCTTATTTTTTGTAATCCAAACAAGTCCAATTCCATCTTCATTTTTTGTAATCCAAAACATTGTTGCTATAGGAATCTTGTTTATTTCCAAAAGATATTTCTATTTCATTCATTTTTTTTGCACTAATTTTTTATTTTCTAAATTCCATTTTATTTTCTCCTTTTAATTCAAGTTACAGTGTTGGGTTAAAATTCTATCACTAGTCAAATTCTCTTCTCCAAGTGATTGATCTACCACTAAATTCTTTCATCCATCATGCTTCAGCTCCACACAACATGGTTCTCAATATAAACTTTGACAATATCTTAGGCATGAAGGTTCAAACTTTATTGTTGACATGGTCCCTAAGTTACTCAATGAATCTTCTAACTCGAAACTCCTCATCTTTCCCATGGACATACTTATATATTTCTATGAACCTCCATTTGTATTCTTCATCTATCATGTTTTTTTTATTCAATGCATAATACTCATCTTATTTTCCATGATAATACATTTCACCTAGACAATTGTCTTTGAAATGCTTCTTAAAAGTGTTACATTCCAGTTGTTCTTCATCCACTTTCTCTTTCTTATTCAATTGGTCCCACCAGAGGTTTTCATTATTTGTTAGTCAGTATCTAGTCAATTTGGTCATATTCTTGATAAAGGTTCTCTTGGACTAAGGATATATTTTCCTGATTTTCTTATTAGTTAAATGTTATCCCTATTTGTGGCTTCCCAGTTTCACTTGGAAAGGAAAGGCAGGCTCAATTAGAGCTTGGTTGTTGTGTCTATGTTTCAACATTTTGTTCTGCTGTTGTATCTATAAATTTCTTATTTCTTTTAAGTTTTAGTCCTTATTTTCCTTTTTCCTTGGTCACTTGCAGGTTCTATTTCAGGCCACCATTTTAACACGATTTCCGAGTTTCAGTCCTTCAGTGATTAGTTGTTTCTTAACATGAAATCCTACATTGTGGAATCAGGTTTTTTATTCTTAGTCATACACATTTCAGTGATTGTTTAAAAACTTAGCACAATATCTATTTAGCAATTGATATATTGCACCGTATCTCATGCTTTCTTCATATCCGTTGTAGGCAAATATTCTTTTGGTAAATATCATATCAATAAATAAAGTAAATAATGGAACATTGAATTATTTAGCTATGGCCATCCATTCCATTGAGGTGTGTCTCTATTTTGCAATTTTCTATTTCGGTTTCAACGTAAAATATTGATTATGGCATTCCATTCCATTGAGGTATGTCTCTATTTTGCAGTTTTCTATTTCGGTTTCATCGATTTATCTCATCAACAAGGATGCTTTTAATCATGAACATGGATGTGCTTCTTCAATTGGTATAATTTTGGTTTTAATCATGAACATTGCTGTGATTTTTCCATTGGCATAATTTTCCATTTTTTTTGTTGTTGTATTGCAATGTGGAAGAGGAATGTTCTAACAAAGTGAGATGCCAAACCAGATCTTCAAAAGATAGATGATCTAACCAAAGAAATGCAATGGATTATATCTATTGGTGAATGATTATCATTTTGTGGTATTATAATTACAATGATGACGATTGTCCGTGACACTAATGATTCTAATGATTTGATTATATTATGTCAATGACGACAATGAAAATGAAGTTGATCATGATCATGATTTCAGAATGATGAACGTACTCATAATGTGTGATGATGACAATGAGGAATTGGTGAAGGAGAAGAGGCAGAGATCAAGATATCATATAGGAACAAATGCTTTTTGACTCATTGATGGTGACGATGACGATATTGATTGTACTGATGATGACGACTACTATAATTATACTAATGATAATGACTAGAATTATGATGATGACAATGATGATGATGAGGATGATGTGATATATATTATGATGATGATGACAAATGGTTTTTGACTCATTGATAATGATGACTGATGAGGATGATATTGACTCTATTGATGACAATGATGATGATGATGACTTTTCTAATATTGATGGTGACAATGACAACAATTATGCAATGATTTCATATGTATTATGAAGAATATGACTAATGGTTTTTACTCACTACTAATGATGATTGATATTATTGGTTGTAATTATGTTGACGAGGACAATGACAATTATGATCATTGGAATCCGCATCCTTGTCATCGTAATGGTCATCATCACATAATATAATATATTTAATTATGTAACATCTGTAAATATATTATATTACATATTATATATAATATAACAAATAAAAAAAAAACATAAAAAATTTAAAATAAAATATATAATATATATATATATGTTATATATAACATATATATATATATATATATATATATTATATATAACATATATATAATAACATAACAATTGGCCTCCCAGCTCGCGCGGTAACATAACAGACCTCCCGTGAGAGTGAACCAGCGTCGAACCAGTGCTTCCATTGCGATATTGCCGAGGCTGATACCTGCATGCGTTGCAGAGGAGAGGAGATACATTCGTTTCCCATTACAGAGGACAGGATACCTGCATGCGCCCATTACAGAGGAGAGGAGAGTCATTCCGGAGGCATTCTAGAGGATACAGGTGTTCCCAGGGCCCAATGAATTCGGTAAGGCCATTAAACCTACCAGTGTAGGAATTTCACGGGAAAAAACGGCCCTTGCAGCCATTAACCCTACTTCGTTTTTCTTGAAATTTTGATTGTGATTGTAATTGGCCTTGGAATTTTTTAGAATCGGGCATCTTTTTCTGGAATTTGTTATTTTATTTTTAATTGGCCAAGGATTTCACCTAGAGTAGGGCAAGCTATATTTTCAGATGATGGGAAACTGGAGGAAAGCCGTTAATTGACAGACCTGTTTCCAATCTTACTTATTATTTATTATTAATTATTTGTTATTTCAGCAAATCTTCCATTCATGTATGATTTGTACAGATCTTTAGAGGGCAGGTTACTGTTGGGGGTTTCTCCTTAGGACTGCCCTTCACACGACTCCAAACGATCTTGGTATGCTGCTACAAATGGCTTGCATAATACCCTCAAAACGTGATCACTATGGCCAATGTGTCTGAATATATCCTATACACTATTAAAGTGCTCATTCATTAGTTAATTAATAGGCCAAATAACTAGGGTCCAAGTGTCTCAAATTTGGAATCAAAACACCACTCAAGGGTTAATTATCCTTCCATATACATTGTTGAAGATAACTATTGTACATGTTTCCCTTTTAGCCAGGTATGTTGGTACGAATCATCTCAGATCTGACACCCATCTACCTGCCTTCAAAAGCTGTTGTTCAAGCGCTACCATCAAACAAGCCCCTAAAGCATACCTCAAAGGTCATAAAAGTTACCACAATCTGATTTGATCTCTCACTATGTCCTATAAAGTGAAAGTGCTCATATTTTAAGGATATCTCTGTTTTTGGTTCCATACAGGACTACCTTTTAAGAGCACAAAGCTCTCATATGTCATCAGTGAGGCAGCATCACCATCTTCTTAGCACCATGGCTCCTCGATTTCATCAAACTTATGCAATTGGTCCAAAATGGAAAAATTGTAGGCACACAAAATGCCCTGCATTTTGCGCAGTAACACCATCTATTTGTTTCAATGTTGTCTTGATGTCATATTATTATATATGTGTGTGTGTGTGTTTTGTAAATATGTTCCACTAATGTTCTGCCCTGGAATTTACTAATGCATACCTTCCATTTTAAGATCCAGTATCAGCAGACTGATCAGCATACATGGGTTTAACATATGCTTTGTCACCCTAGATCCAAGCACCCTCCTTGAAATGTCCTTTGGATACTTTTTTTGACATCTTGTTCCTTACTCATTACATTTTATTAGACGTCCTACCTTCTTTGATGGTTTCAACTTTAACACATGTGGAAGCTTTTTGTGGGATGTTCACCCAAGTTTGGAGGCACATTTCATGGATCTAGCACATGATTAATCACTCTAGAGTCTATACCCTAGCGACTTATTAGAGAAGGATTAATACTTGTTACCAAGCCTAAAATCAGTTGCTGATAAAAGTATTTTCATCTTTTGTTGGTAGTCATTGGGATACAAAAATAAAGCACTCTAAAGGGGATTGTAGTTTTGAGGTGTTTTGTAGCAAAAAAATGTCTTTCTCAGGGCCTAACAAGTGTATGAATCCATCAGTGTTGATGTGCTTCTAGAATAGCAAACTACAATACTGTCATGGGCTGCTGTAAAGAAAAGTACTCAGCCTGCAATACAAAATATCTACAACAGCATTTTGCAGCGACTATAGATTAAGTATTGAGTAGTTTATGGTAGCTTATAGGAACAGTTGTAAGTGTAATCCAAACAACAATAAGAATAGCATACAAACCATCATAAAAAGCAATTGTTTGGGGTTTAAAAGAGACTATGATTTAGAGCTGCAGCAACAATATCATGAAAATCACATGAAGGTCATTTGTGGATTCTTGTTATTTCCTATCAGTATCCAACTCGAAACATCATTGGTCACATATTGGTGAGATTTCTCTATAAAAAGAGTTATACAATGCCTATACAAGGGCTTATGAATGTTTTAAGATGTAGTTTGGGTGGCATCCAAATGGGTCTACACCTTGATGCCCATATTGAATATCGACTTTATAAGGAGTCATTTGAGAGATGTTTGGCATAATACCACATCCCAAGACCTTTGATCCCTAGAAGAAAAAAGATATCCCTCATGTAGGACCCAAAATGAATATTCTATTAAGATAAAGAACAATGCAACCAAATACATGCATCCCCCCCTATAAAACATTAGACAAAATAATTTTATTAATCTCCATCCAACAAATAACCACAAAAGTAAGTCAATGAGACTAAAAAATACGCCCAATGCAATTATAGTGTAGAGTGTGAAAGTGGCTTCTATATCAATGTTGAAAGCAACAAAAAGCAAAAAAGAAGGAAGCATAACTAAGTGTCTAGATAAGTTATTCCCTAACAGTCTAACAAAAAAAAACAAGAGTATAAGTGCAGTGATACAATAGAAAACACAGAGACTATAGATCCTTGCATTGAACAATAAAGAGAGATGGGATGTCAAAGTTTGTTGGTCCTAATGGATGAGGGCATAGAGGGGGGAAAGGCACTGGATCTCTATTGTATTCATCGATTACTATGATAAGGGCTAATGAAATGGTAGAATGACCATAAACATTAGGCCTATGGCCCATCCATCTCATCAACAAAAATGCTTTTTGTAGAAAGAAATCGTAATGTCTCTGCAATTCACCAACAAGTTGAGTTCAAGCTTCTACAATGTGAATTTAATACATGAAAGGATATCTATGTTCCCAATATTGTCTCAATGCTATGTGTCCTTGGTTTATTTGCTTAAAGGACTGAGATACATGTTCATCAAAGGATTCAAGTGCATTCAAACTCCGTCATGCCAAAAAAATAAAACAACATACTATGCTATGAAAACCCAACTCTTTATTTATGTTCAGCCTGCTAACTAGCACACTCTTTTTGGCTTATATCAACAAAACAACCACTAGTTCTATATATATATATATATATAGGTTCAACCCAACACTCAGCCAATATTCTACGTGCGTGCGCATGCCCAATCTTATCACACACCCAAATGACAGCAAGATGCTCAATATTATATTTGTTTATGTTTCCTCCATATACCTGCCATAAACCTGAAAGATCTAACATATATATAAATATGTAATTAAATCCCACAAGTAGATGGTTGTAGCTGAAGGAACATACGCACAGCTTGAGGATTAATGGGCTGACTGTGTGGTGATTATACAGAGTTTATACAAAGTTAAACAATATGCTGGCTAAAAGCAATTGGTCAAAGGCACACACAGCTTGAGGTAAAATGTATATGTCTATAATGTTAAAACCAACTATTCCAATAAAAAAATTAACACTATAGAGAATCGATTTATCTAAATATATGAAAGTGTGCTGTAGGTTGTTAACAGAGCTCAAAAATAAGAATTGATGCCTTAATGTGTTGTGGCATGAAATCCATCCCTTATTTCCATCTATAACATATTCAGTAGATACCAAGTCAAGGGTGCATTCAATAGATACCCTAAATATTTAAATGTGTTTTTTATTTAAAATTTGTCATTTAGAGGCCCTAAATGAGACATTTTCATCCACTCAATTCAATTTATAGACCCTAGATTAGGCATAATTATGAACCCACATCAAATGGATGATTATTGTGAAATGCATTAATTACTAGCTAGAGAAATAAGCATTCGCAGTGATGGCATAGATGTCAGTGTTTCATGGAATTCATACATTTTCAAAAGCATTCTATAATAACAAGTCCACAGATATGGTTAGTTTCCTAGGCATATTTTTTGGTTAGGGTTCCCATGTTGCATCTTTTGCTGGAGGTACCTACCATTTTATTTTTTAATGAAAATTTTTCCTATTGCAAAGAATTTTCACCTTTGTCTCAACTCCCAAGGATACCCTATTTTTCTAGTATGAGACATGGAAAAATTCATCAAGTATTCCTTGGTTAAGAAGTCCATTGAATAATCCACATCACCCACATTTTGTAGCAGGCTATAGGGACCATAAAACTTGGGTTGAATCTTGCTCTGACCTTTTTTCCCAAGAGTTGTTTGCTTATATTTTGGAGACACATAACTACATCTCCTAATTTGAAAATGGCATTTTGAATGGTGTTGGTAGATCTATTACTTGATATATAAGTTTTTTGAAGAGGATGATGCAATTTTTTACCATCCAAAGCCATCCCTTATTTCCATCTATAACATATTGTAGAAATTGGATTGTGGGAGGATTGACTATGTAATCATCAATGAGGTTTTGTAGCTAAGCAGATTGATTGATTGAAATGGTGTTAGACAATTGAATTATCTAACCAAGTTAAGTGCACCTCTATTGATGATGAAATAGGGCTTGCAAGCATTCATCCTCCTAAATATTTGTTCTCTAACTCAAAATGGGAATTCAAATGCATGAGTTCCTAGTTCTAACTAGGCACTACACCTTCTAATTAATTGTGCATGCAATTACTAATTAAAGGAAAACCCATAATTAGAACTGAATTACTAAATATGGAAAGAATCTAAATTGGAATTGAGTTGAGAATGGTGTATGCATGCTACCTGTCTCTCTTTCCTCCATAGATGCCCCTATGCCCTCATTAACTACTGCATGGAACTGTTGAAGGAGGTTGTACTGCTATTGTTGTCTAATTTGTTAGAAGAGAAAGTTTCCATAGCTGGAACATAGTCCAAGCCACACATAGGAAAAACTAACACTCCCTCTAAACGAGGAAAGTGTTATTCACCAATCCAAGCCTCTCCTTGAAAATTTCATTAATCCCCCTTGCTAGGGGCTTGGTCAAGATATCTACAACCTACTGGTTTGTAGGAATGCATTGAATAACCAATGCTCCCTTATGGACCTTATTTCTAATGAATTAGTAATTGATCTCAATATGATTGGATAGATCATGAAATTCCTGATTCTTAGATATGTTGATACAACCTTGATTGTCATAGTAAATCATGGTAGTGCTCAAAGAAGTTGCAGCAGAACCTGAACCAATAGGGTTTTTGCCTTGTAGAATGTGTAGCACTTCTCTCCTCAACATCCAAGTCACATTCATCCCATTGGATTTCCTCAAAATCTTCAACACCAATAGGATGAGTTTTAGGAAGATGAGTAAAATCCCCACCCAATCTAGAAAATTCAATACAATGTGAATATGCTTTTAGAAATAATCCTACAGGAAAACTTTGCTTTCCCCCTCGGTTGAAGTGGAGAAACCCGACTTCTAAATAAACTTCCAACGTAAATACGATAGTGGCTCCATAAATAGGTAAATGGTAAAATACATTTGATAAGATAAGATGATTATTACATAGGTTTGGTCGCCTTTAAATATGGCCAGACCATTAATACGAGAAGACACGTCTTTTCCTAACTATTAATTATTTAATTATTTATCTTATTTATGTTCGTTACATTGCCTTCCCCTTAAGGGAAGATTTGTCCTCAAAGCTTATTTGATGACAATGATTACGTCTGATTTTTTTGCTTGTAATGTTATTTCTTGATCTTTAGTCTTTGCGACTTTTGATGAAACGAGGCGATACGAGTTACGAATTCCAAGGGAGAATTGTCGCATCGTCTCTGATGTGGTCCATCCGAGATCTATTTGATTGCTTTGTGGGACGTAACTTTTTGTTTGATGCTTAGTGTATTGATTCTATGTTCTTTCTTGTTTGACATCGTAATACCTCCGTGTATGTTCATTTTGACTCTATCATTGGTCAAAATGACGTTTATAATTTGGGTGACGATAAGGAGATCTTGTTTTCTATTCTTTTGCTTCGTTGCTCTGAGTTGAAAGTCGAATTTTTGTCCCTTGATGTTTAAAGGTTTCATTCTATATCTTTTCCAACTTTTTTTCTAACTGCATGTTATCATTTTGACATTTTTTAATCAATTCTACTTGAGATTTTCTGTCATCTTCAGACTTCTTAAGTTGTTCCTTAAGATCTTTGTTATGACTTCTGATGCAACTATTTTCTTCTTGCTTGTCAAGAAGTTTTCCTTCAATGTCTTCCATAGATTGTTCTGTCTTTCGACTATTTTTCAACTTCTTAATTTTTGTGACTAGTGTCTTATTATGATTTCTTAATCTGAAAATTTCTTCGGAATTGTTGGATATTGTTTTATTACTTTTTGTGATCTCTGACTTATGAGTCTTTTTAGACTCATCATTTTGTTGTTGAAGAACTTTTATCTGTTGTCGATACTAGTTGACCACTGATTCTTGATCCTCTAATTTCTTTTGTATCTGTGCCAGTTCTTCATCCTTGTTGCAAACGATTTTGTTCAATCGTATTATTTCTGCTTTGTAATCATTTATTTCTTTATTTATATCTTGATTTTTCAATTTTTGATTGAAATCGTTTTCATTTTTTAAACGATTCTCTTGTTCTATTAATCTGTTAGACATATCTCGCTTCATCATGTCAAATGCTTTGTCCAATGCTTCTTTTAGTCTGGACTGCAATTCTGCTTTAAAATTCACCATAATTCCTGGCTTGGGATGATAACTTGGTCTTCTTGACTTGGTCTTCCTTGTCGACATCGCATCTCGACTTCTTGATAAGCCCTCCTTGACTTTGACTTCTTCAACGATAAATGATTGTCCTCAACTTTGATTTCTTCGGTGATAAATGTTCTTCGACTTCTTTGACAATAAAGAGTGTCATTTGGACTTTTGATTTTTTGTCAATCTTGGCTTGTCTTTTAATGTCTTCTTTGACCAGTTTCTTTGGCTTCTTTGATGATAGGTAGTCTCGATTTTTTACAATAATTCGATCCTTCTTCTCTGATTTTTTCTTCTTCTTCTGATAAAAGGTGGACACACAAAAGTTGTAATAACCTTCAATGTGGTTCTTCTTGGACAAAATATCTTTTAACTTTTATTTTTATGTTTGATCTTATTTTTCTACTCTTTGTAATTAATAATTGTAACTAATTATACAACTATTCAATAGGTAATAATTGTTATTAATAATATATCATAATAACTTTAATAGTATTATTATTAATTATTATATAATAATAATTATAATAACAATAGAGGATGGTAAAATGGAGAAAATAGGGGTTTAGGGTTTTTAAATGATAATAAAATCTAATATTACGAATAATATTATTATTATTATTATTTTTGTGGATAGAAAGGATTTAAAATCTTAATAATAAATATTATTAATAATAATAATACTATTACTATAAAAAGATTTCAAAATAGGATTTGGTTAACGTGGGTGAGCAAGGAGGCCTCTTTGATATGGAAGCAGTGTAGGAAATGGCAAAGGAAGCTTGAAGGGAATGTGTGGAGGGCTTTACATGGATACTTGTGTGAGCAGAGGCGTGAGAAAAATTGGAAGGTGATGAGAGAGCAACATGGGAATGAGCATGAAGGGAGGCAGTGTGAATGGCGGAAGAGACGGAATGGATGGGAGCGGAACCGTGGGGCGCTCGTAGTGATGGAAGAGGAGAGGCGTAGCTAGGTAAGAGGTGTTAGAGGTTGGCTTGTGAGAAGATGTGGAGGATGTGGAGCAGGTTTGAGGGTTCAATGGTGAGAGCGGAGAGGGAGGAGTAGTAGGTAGGACTAAAGGGTGCGGCGTAGAGGAGTAGGGAAGGAGGGAGCGTGGGAAGAGGGCGTAGTGGTAGTTGGTATATGGGAAGGAAGGCAGCGTCGGAAGGAGGGTACCGACAAGAGGAGAGGGGTGCAGTAGTAGGGAAGAGGAGCAGGGTTGAACGTGGGGGAGAAGTGGGGGGAGCACAGGGCTTGTGGGTGCATGGATGAGGGTCTCAAAGATGGGAGAGAGACTTGCACAGGTGGGAGGTGGAAGTTGTGGGTAGAGCGGAGATGGAGTGTGCATATGTAGGGAGAAATGGAAGCAACAGAATTGGTGCACGGTGCAGTGACGCGGTAGTGGAGGAGCGCTATGGGGAGGATAGAGATATGCGATGGAAATGGAGAAGAGGAGTGGAGTAGCGCACAGGTGAAATGAAGAATAGGATTGAGTGTGATGGGAGCTAGGAGTTGGAGATGAGGGATGGTAAAAATGAAAGTTATGAGGTTTTGACGAGGCCAAAATCCTAATTTCAGTCAAGGATTGATAGTCAGAGAAACTCCTATGGTAATGGCTAATAGACAGAATCCATAAGTACTAGTGAAGGGGCTCTGATACCACTGAAGCAGAGAAATCCGACTTCTAAATAAAATTCCAATGTAAATATGATAGTGGCTCCATAAATACATAAATGGTAAAATATATTTGATAAGATAAGATGATGATTACATAGGTTTGGTTGCCTTTAAATATGGCCAGACCATTAAGATGAGAAGACACGTCTTTTCCTAACTATTAACTATTAACTATTAACTATTAATTATTTAATTATTATTCTTATTTATGTTTGTTACACCAGTGAAGAAATACCATTCCATTATATACTTTCTATCTTGGCCCCTTCATTAATTCACATGCATCATCCATACCAAAACCCTAAGACAAAAAACACAACAGTATTGTGTATGCAAAAAAAAAGAACAGAGTTATTTGAAAGACTAGGTGGAGGCATGTTACGATCTGCTCCTATATTCTTCCAAACAAGGCACTGTAAAAAAATCGTGAACATTGAATCTGTTGAACCTGTCAGAAAAAACAACCAAGTGGAAGTCTACATGCTTTGGCAGGGTTGCAAGCAAGCCGGGAAAGTGGGAATCCCCTCCCTATCAATTATTGGAGACTTTGTTGTAATAATTGGATAGGATATTAGGATGTTAGGATCTTAGGGTGTTGGTAAACTCACCTACACTATTTCTTTAGTACAATGAGTTAGGATGTTTTCTCTAAGAATCCAACAAACTTGTCCACATCAAACATGACTAAAATAGTACAATGAGTTAGGGAATTTTCTCCAACAAGCAAACAAATAAGGTACTCTTAACTATTATAACAACCTCCATGGATGAAGGATACCTCAAACAATGTGCATAAGAGTAAAAACAACTCCTAAATTCACAAAATAAGGTAAGCATTCTAGAGAAATGTGCTTGCAGGTTAGTTATACCTTAATAAATGTGCCAAAGAGTAATGATAAAGGGATTTTTCCACCAAATGGAGGAGTCGACTACCTCAAAAAGCCAACCCCATGCTAAAAATATAAAAATCAACTAGGGAACTCATCCATCAAGGAAAAGATCACATGGAAGGTCAATAAATGTAGCAATTGGAAGGATAGACCATCTAGGAATGTTGTTGACACCCAAAATGTGCTCACTACCTCATCTCCCTCATTACATGACTCATTTGTCTATATTTTCTACCATATTTGCCTCCAAAACCTTAAAAAACCATTAAAAAGCCTCCAAAAGGCCAAAAAAACCCCTTTTTTCCCCAAAATAATTTAAATTCCTCCAAAAATAGCAAAAACCCTCTTAAAAGGGCCATAAATTCCCAAGAATCAAATAAAAGGGAATAAAAAATACAAAAAAGAGGAAAAAGAGGGAAAAAGGGAAGCAAAAACCCTATACAATTGACCTCAACCATATGGTGCCAAAAACCATGGATCAACACTCCACCACTAAAAAACCTATAAATAGGTGATGGAGGCTCCCCATTTCATATCCACAATCTTCCCTATCCTCATTCTGCCAAAATCACTCCTGAAACCCTAGCTCACCACTTTGAGCTAATTTCACATTTGAGTGCCCCTTTGGCCCATATCCAAAACACTTTGGAGAAGGAGAAGGAACCCATTGGAGCTTGGAAGCAGCCCTCCTCGACTATTGCAAGAGCTTCACCAATCTCAACACTTGAGGTAAAGTTAATACAAAAGAAAATTCTTATCATATTACTATCTTTTTTATTTCTTGTTGATGCACATGCTAGTTTAAGTTTACTTTGCTTTACTGTCATATTTTACTATTTTATTGAACTGCTACTAAGGAGCCCCTTCTCCTTAGTAGGTGCTCATTTGCACAAGCTAGGGTGAAAACCCTAGCTACAAATGTGTGTAATGAGGACTTCTCTGATGTATATGCAATGAATCACGATGAAGAATCCATAAAAAAATACATGGCAGAATCTCCAAGATGAAGTGTTGTAAGGGTCAACACAAAAGTGAACATGTATAATAGTGAACCATACTTACTAAAACACCTCACCACCCACAAAGTGTTCAGCAGATACAACTCTCAAAAGGGAGGCATCCAAGGATAGTGCACACAAATGGTATGCCCCTTACTAAGCTAAGTGCTCCATCGAACCAACCTGTATGCCTCTAACATGTGTGATGAAAATGCCATATAAATTATGGCCATGATGTATATACATCCAAATAGAAACACAATACCTTCATACCCAATATACTCCAAACATAACTTGCTTGGGCAGGGTCTTCAAACTAGTACAACTACAAGGCCTTATTCATACCTATGTTATGTTAATCACCTTGTATATACATATAAATTGATAGCTCTAGTAGTAAGACTTAGGCTTCTTTTCATACTCATAACTTTTTACGTCCTCTCTTAGTTATTTCATGTGAATACACATTCTCATGCATTTTACTCATTAGAAATAGAATAAAGTTATTGTTCGATTCAATTAATTTGAAAGAGTAGTTCTAGTTTGGCATAAAAGGAAAAAATACAAAAATGTGTAGTTTTTCTCTTTGAAAAGTTTGTGCTTGTGTTTATTTTGCTTTTTGGATCGAAGAACTCTCTCCTTCTTGTAGCTAGTTTTTCATCGAAAAGAAAAGTGCATTGATTCATTCACTTATGCATGGTTTGAGTCAAGTCATAACACCATTGAGTTGCACTTCCATTACTCGATTGAGTAAGACAACAAACCATTAAAATTTATCTCCCTAACACAACACATTTTAACCTCACTTGAGGATACAAAATAAACTGTTAGTTAGGTAGGACACCGGGGATAGGAATCCAAATAATTCCCCCTTGCCACTTTTCATCTGAGACATAGTTGTTGTCCTTTAGGGTACTAAAATCCTCTAGTATTTGTTGACACGGTCATCGACCAGTTTGTCGAGAGGGCCCCCCGTTCCACGTGAGCAAGCAGCGAGGACTGGTTCCGGATGGACTTTGTGGAATTCCACACTCCACTTAATGCCTAAGGAGACCTCTCCATTGTATTCCTTGTATTTTTTGTATAGGTGATACAAGTGCTCAAGGGAAGAAGCTCCGGTTAACCTTCTCGGACGTGTCATGAATGAGGTAGGTTAGTGGATTTTCTTCTAGGATTCGTTTACCCAGGATTCCTTTCGATAGAGGGATATCCTTCCACTTTAGTCTCTTACTTTGTATTGTTCGACTTGGATTTCATCACCTTGCAGATGATACAATCTGTTGAGGTCTCCAAACCTTCGTTAGGAAGATTGCTTGCTATAATACCTTTTAGATGGTATTTTATTTTATAGTGTTGCTTGTTGGCATTCTGTCCTTTTTGTTGTAGCTCGCTTGCTGTGACATCGGTCTCGGTATAGTTTTAGATCTTGCTTTTGGCCTATGTGCCTCTTCTTTTTTTGGCTCCCCTTCTGCACGCTCGGTTTGTTTAGGGTTTTTGAGTTCTTACACCGTCAGCTACCAAATATATGATGATGTGTGATATCCTCTTCTCCTAGGTCTTCGATATGGTTGAGTTAGATGGTCTTTTCAAGGAACTGGACAGCCCTTGATGGAGCCACTAACACTTGACCTTAGGAGTAGTCTAGAGGACCACATGATCACATCATCTGTGTGGACTTTTCCTTTTACAGTGATGATGGAATTTCAAGTTATATGGAACACAGGTACATTTGAGAGAGAGATGATTGGTTGTACCCCACCTTGGTTGATTGACTTTTGGTCCTTTCATTTTGTTGATAATATTTTTGTGGCACCTTTCCTTTTACCTTTTGGATCTTTTACTCATCTTGAGTTATCTTTTGATTTGTACCACCTTTTATGTTTTTGGTCTTATGGGTACTATGGTAGTTTTTCCACATTTGCGGTACACCCCCTGTCACATACCCCAATTTTATAAAAATAATGTAATTATTTTTATTATATTCCTGAGACATTATGTAAATTTAATGCTAAGTAGGAATTGATGACTCAGCAAAGTCACTAGAAATGGAATGTAAATCAGAATATTTTATTATTAATAAATAAATTATGGAGACAACAGCATGGGAGAGCTGTTAAAAGAGGTTACTGGTCAAACTGGTGGAGGGAACTAGGTGGAAAGGCAAAAGACAAGTGGCAGCATCCTCAAACATTTCCTAAGTTGCAGGTGGCAACTTCCCTATATTTGGGGTCATGATTCCCCAAGAAAGTGGAGTCTGAGCAGGTGGCTCATTAATGACAGTTAACCCAACAAAGACCTAGGCAATCTTTTAAATAGTACTCAATGAACTGAGCTGAGGGTTCAATTGTTCTGGAGGGAGAATACATTCAGGTGAATGCTATTCAAGAGTCCCATTGAGGAAGTGGGAAATACAGTAAGGAAGTTGTTTGAGAGGGATGCTGCAGGAACTTGGTTCCATTATAGCTGTTTGGGCTGAGTGAATTATTTTGCTGCACCTAGTTCTAGCCAGGGAGACCAGAGCAAGCTCGGGGGTCCTAAGAAGTGTTGTCTGGGCACTCTCCAGGAGTTGGTAGGGAGGAACAGCCTCCCATTGTTGTTGTTGTCCTCAGTTTGAAACAAGTTCTGCCACCTATTCTTGTTTGTTTATTAGTATAAATGAATGTATGTTATGTTTATTTTCATTATGTCTGGGTAGTAATTAATTTAGTAGAAGTTAGCAATCCCTGATTTATCAGTAGATAGATTCTGCAGAGTTATTATGTCTCAGAAAATTTCCTAGTATCATTATTATCTTACGGCTAAAGTATTTGTTTTTATGCGTGCTATACTTTGTTATTATTGTAAGTAATAGGATGTTATTCTGATTTTTAAACTTGGTTTAATACAATAGTTAAATAGATAAGTAGAGACTCATTATACAGTAAATATCTTTCTCGGAAAAATAAACTTGTTAAAACAATCATAGGAATAGAAATAAATATAACCATATAAACTACAGTAATAATATTATCATAGATAATATTTCAGAAGAAGTTATAGCTGTAATTAGAATAGCTTATGTATATACAAACCCTAGCTAACAAATGTACAAATCATTATCTGTCACATAAATTGATAAGCCCAACTACAACAGAAGAATTATTTAGTTATTATCTGAACATACGAAAGGACTAGCAGAACCCTAATTGACTCAGCATCGAACCAAACAACAGTATAGTATACCTTTAATTTATTTAATTACTTTGACAGAGCCGTAGTCATAACAAACTGAGTATTCAACTAAACAAAATTTGTGACTGTGGAGTTCGATCAAACCCTATCTCTCCAGTTTCTACAACAAGAAACCACTGGCAGAGTTTGACCTAGCTACTAACTTTTAAAACAGAAGAAACAAAAACAGAACTGTATCTAGTGCGAGGTCGAGCTTAAAACAAATAGTTTATATTTGTTTTCTTAAATTTCCATTTTACCATAGAGTCATAAAAATGATATAACAGAACATTATTTTTAGCTAATCATCGAGCTTAATCTTTGAGTTATAACCTTTACATGATTTTCACAGTATCGTTAGAGTCTTATTTTCCTAATAACATAATAAACATTTAAAAAAATCACCACCGTAATTTTTAGAATGGAAATCCTATCCTCTCATTTTATACAGTAATTTATATACTAAGATCTCAAGCCACGATTCCACCATCGCCACAGCCCAAATCTCACAGTGAAGATAATCATATATCCTGAAGTTGAAATTTTAGGCCACACACTTTAGCTCAAAACCAATAGGAGACTTGAAACAAGTCGTATTATCCAAACGTTAAACTCTTTACAAAAATTTTCACCTACAACCGTAGCCATTTAGTAATAGAAACTTTCTACATAAACATAGAAATTTGAAACACACACCATACACCGGCTCCATTCGTCAAAATGACTGTAACAAGTCATTTTATAAAGTTTAAATTACATAGGAAACAACACAGGAGCAAAACCTTGGCTAAGACATTATTCAACCCACAGCCGAGTTCACAAACCCACAATACAAGCGGTTTTTAAAGATTTACTTATTATGATACATAGCATCGATTTAAAGGAAAACGCAGACGTAGAACAAAGCCAATATACAGACCACAAATTATATTAATTTCATTTCCAAAAACCCCTTTTTAAAAGTATTACATTGAAACATAAAAATCGAGGTCGAAACCCCACCTACAGAACAGGCTCACAAGCCTTGTCCTCTTCTAATATTACATTACAATTCTTCTGTATAAAAACAAGCTAAGTGCCGAAAGGAGTACATTAGCCACAACACCGACTGAAGCCATACATCCAAACCAACGCGGGGTTAAACCCTTATATATTCATTTAAATTATACAGTTACAAGATTTTTGCAAGGCTGCCGTTACTTTTAAGTCAAACCAAAACCCTACCACCCAAACAACCCACAAGGAGGAATTTGCCATGGTAAGAACCAGGCTTACACGGGAATTCCTGATGTCGCAGCTTGTGCCCTCCATTCGTTAAGTGGAGACAGGGCCTGCAAACAATGGAGTATCATTTAGTTAGCATTTAAAATATTGTTTGAAGATTTAAAAAAACAAATTCTTGTATGCAGAAGACGAAGAGGAGACCTGTAACTTACCGGTAGTTCAAAATACAGTAGTTAGACTGATAGCCACGAAATGAAGAAGAATAAGCTCCAGCATTTACTTCAGGGAACAAGTTACCAGAAACAACGGGTTATCATTCCTCCGAGGAGCTTAAATAGAATCAAATTAAGAACATTGCAGACAATGGAAGCCGAGCCAGGGTGATATGGGTATCAAAAGATAGAACCCTAGGTCATAACGACCTCATGAGCTGCCAAACAGCAAAAACAATGACTCCTAGATAATGCCGTGAACCAATACGAAGGTTGGAGACAGTATGTGAGCTGCTGGTACACTGTAGTAACTTGAAAGCTGTCTCAACAGCGCTACAACAAAGACTCAGACCTGGAGATGTTGTAGAAAGACCCGAGCCCGAAGGCAAAGGAAAATGACGAGGTAGGGTTAGGTCTAATGATTTATATCACCAAGCACTTGGCCCTCGATTCACCACGTAGCAGATTAATTTTCCCATGCAGTGGGTCGAGACTCCATAGTCCCACGAGGACTTCCCAATTATTGTTAATCAATTAAAATCATAATAAGGAAATCCAATTATGATAATAAACCATAGTTCAAACTTGCCAAAATTCCCATGATAACACATGCCTTCGATTATTGCATTGGAAACCATTAACATTTGGACCTACAATCATTACAAACAAGCTAATGATATTTAAGTGCAAGATCTCGATGATAGTATTATCATTGTTGCTAAAATAAAAACCCATAATATGTGCAAACCAAATCATTGTATGATTCTTCATAAATGATAATTCATATATCATCCTTTTAAATCAAAACACTAGTACAATACATGTAATTCTTGTATTATATAGATCTAAACGTTGACTTATTACATCATACAATACGAACGTTGTTCAAAACTCAGTTATGAAGTATTCTAGACGTGGAGGAAGCATTTTGTATCACAAGGACTATTTTGGAAATGATGTAATGAAAGCTATAGTTGGTTTAGAACGACTGTCACTATTTTGTTTGTCTTAACCCTGGTCTCATGAGAAAAGACAAGGGGTACATCAAACCTTAAACCTATAAGATAATGGAATGAAGTCAGCATGGTGATTTACAATCCCACTGGAATAGTGTCATTGAGATAGTTGTTCGTCTTGATCTTATAAGTTATCAACATTATAGGAATAGGAATAGCGCCGCAATCAAATCAAACCCTTAAGGATGTTATAAGAAGACATGTAAATGACAGAATATCATACAATGCTAGCAATAAGTAACTTATACAAGGAAAATCTCCAGATTCGTTATAAAGGAAATTGCAATTGATACAGTAACAACAGATGAGTAATAGCTATCATAATCTCTAAGTAATTTCTATTTCAATAACAGTAAGAACAGAGAAGTTCGTAGACAGAGTGCTACCTTCAAACACATGAAAACCGAGTTAGCATGCTTAGACTTTTATTGAGTGATTTTTGGTACAGCTAAATTGGAATATAATACTTTAAAGATTTAATTGTCGCGACCTCACTTTACCTGTATATCTGTAAAGAGAAAGACAGTTTGATGCATTAGCTCGAAAGCTAAGTAAGCCCGTCTACTATGGCAACTCTCCCTTGAGGTTGCAAAACAATAAAACAATCAGTAACGGAAAAGAGAAAACCATAATAACATTTAAATATAACAAAAGATCATTTAGACACACTTACAATCGCGTAAGTTAAACATACAGTTAAACGACTACATTTAATAACATTTATTGCTATCTTAAAAAAATTTAAATTTTTCGAAAATTCTTGGGTTTTGACATGTGGTATCAGAGCATGGTTCATACACTAGGCCTTGATGTGACTCAACTAGTTTCCGAAAAACAGTGACCATGAAAGAAAAATTTATATATATAATGTACTAACTTGTATTTCTGTTTCATAAACACAGAGCAGAAAATTTTCCTTTTTCTGAATCTAACAGGAAAGTATGGAAAAGCTAGGAGAATATGTTGAGGAAGGATCTCCAAATACTGCGACAAGACAGATGTCGAGAGAACCTGTGACAAAGGAGGTAATTGCTCACTCCTCGGAACTGATGCAGACCATAAAAGGGTTAAAAACGGAGATAGAAACAGTCAAGAAGGATGATGAAAGGATTCTGAAAACTCAAGAGCAGCTAAATCAATTATTGATAGAAAAATTTCAAGAATAACAAGAACGGAAACCATTTTAATGGTAAAATCTTCCAGGGAAACAAAAATGGAACTGCAAATCATTCCCACAATTTCAAAGGCAGCAAGGAGACTCCTAACAATCATGGAAACTACACTAAGAATTTTGAACGAAAAGAACCTGTTAAGTGCTGGGAGTGCAATGGCCCACACTATGCTTCAGTTTTCCCAAATCGGAAGAAACCAAACAGTAATATTCATACTATACAAGATGAAATGACTGTTGGAGACTTTGCAGGAACTATGCCCCGAATCAATGCAGCATTGGAGAACCGCCAAGCTGACTATCAAACTTCCATGGTGGAAGTAGGAGGTATGATTAACAGAATCCCTGTAACTATTTTAATAGATCCGGGTGCTAGTCTTAGTTATATTTCACCACAGTTAGTAGAAAAATGTAATCTGACTGTCAAAAGGTTTGATAATTCTTGGTCAGTACAACTAGCTACTGGGGCAAAAAGGAAGGTAAACTGTTATGTTAAGGAATGTGTCCTAGATATGAATGATTTTAAGACTACTGTTAAATTAAATGTTTTGCCGCTTGGCTCATATGACATACTTATCGGTATGGACTGGTTAGAACAGCATAAAGTAGTCTTAAACTGTTTTGATAAAACTTTTACGTGTGTAAACAATAACGAACAGCCTGTAACGGTTAAGGGTATTCCTAGGAAAACTATAATCAGGCAGATTTCTGCTTTACAACTTAAAAGAGCAGTCAGAAAAGGATGCAAGGCTTATGCTGTAACTATTACAGATGAGATAGTTAAGTCTGAATTTAGCAAGAAAACAGTAGAGGATATTCCTGTAATAAATGAATTTATTGATTTTTTTCCGGAGGAAATCCCAGGATTACCTCCCAAGAGATAACTGGATTTCACAATTGAACTAGTACCAGGTGCTGTCCCCAGTTCAAAAGCTCCGTATTGTATGAATATTTTGGAGCTTAACAAATTAAAAACTCAGTTAAAGGAGTTAATAGATAAGAATTACATTCGACCCAGTGTGTCCCCTTGGGGAGCACCATTAATTTTTGTTAAAAAGAAGGACGGAACTATGCGACTTTGCATAGATTACCGTCAACTGAACAAGATGACAATTAAAAACAGATATTCGTTGCCTCGCATAGATGATCTGTTTGATCATCTACATGGAGCTACGGTGTTCTCTAAGATAGACCTAAGATCGAGTTATCATCAAGTGAGGATTAAAGAAGAAGACATTTTCAAAACAGCTTTCAGAACAAGGTATGGACATTATGAATTTGTCGTAATGCCATTTGGGCTTACTAATACCCCAGCCGTCTTTATGTGCCTAATGAATAACATAATGCATAAATACTTAGATAAATTTGTTGTCGTATTCATCGATGACATTTTAATTTGTTCTAAGAATAAAGAGGAGCATAAAGAACACTTACGGATAGTCTTACAAGAACTATGAGAGCAGCAGCTCTTTGCAAAATTCAGTAAGTGTGATTTCTTCAAGGATGAAATCCAGTACTTAGGTCACGTAGTGACTAAGGAAGGGATTTCAGTTGATCCTGAAAAGATAAGGGAAATCGAGGATTGGCCAGTACCAAAAGATGTAACAGATGTGAGGTCCTTCATGGGAATTACCGGTTATTACCGGAGATTCATTGAAGGTTTTTCAAAGATTTCCAACCCAATCACCTCCTTGCAAAAGAAAGGAAAGAAGTTTGAGTGGAACTTGAAGTGTGAAGAAATCTTTAAGAAATTAAAGACTTTATTAACAACTCCGCCTATTATAAGAATAGCAGATCCTAATAAAGATTTCGTGGTTTGCACCGATGCTTGTAATGACGGTCTAGGCGGAGTGTTGACTCAGGATGGACATGTCATTGCTTATGAGTCTAGGAAGCTGAAAATTCATGAAAAGAATTATGCCACTTATGACTTAGAATTAGCTGCTATTATTCATGCCTTAAAGATGTGGCAACACCACTTAATAGGTAGAAAGTTTACCTTAATGACTGACAATAAGGGTCTAAAATACCTTTTAGACCAGCCTAACTTAAATGCAAGGCAAGCCAGATGGTTGGCCTTCTTAAGTGAATACGATTTTGAAATTCAGCACATAAAAGGAAAGGAAAACAAGGTGGCTGATGCTTTGAGCAGAAATGCAAGGCTGAATTTTATATTAGCTATCAACACTTATACCTTTGATTTAAATGAACAGCTGGCTGAAGGGACAAAATTGGATGAAGTTTATCAAAATTTACAAGCTACAGCCAAAGAACAACCTACAAAAAGTTTGATAAAGGGTTATAGTTTAAATAAAGATGGATTTTTATTGTTTAAAAACAGGTTGTATGTTCCAAATATACCTAAAGTTAAACTGTTAATTCTGGACGAAGTTCATAAAACCCCTTACTCAGGGCATCCAGGCTACCAAAAAACTGTCACTATGTTGAGAAAAGATTATTTTTGGCCTAATATGAAATCTGAAATAGCTGAGTATATAGCTAGATGTTTAGACTGTCAACAGGTAAAAACAGAACACCAGCATCCCGCTGGGCTATTGCAACCTTTGCCTATTCCTAGTTGGAAGTGGGAAATAATCAGCTTAGATTTCATTACGGGATTACCCAAAAATCAGCATCAAAATGATTTAATTATGGTGGTAGTAGATAAATTAAGTAAATCAACACACTTCATTCCTGTTAAAACCACTTACAAGGATAAAAACATAGCTGATATCTTTCTGAAACAGATTTTTCGGTTACATGGTGTCCCAAAAGTTATTATTTCAGACAGGGATCCTAAATTCACAGGAAATTTCTGGAAATCTTTGTTTAAAGGATTAAACACCACTCTGAATTTCAGCACTTCTTTCCATCCTCAGATGGATAGACAAACTGAAAGAGTTAATCATGTGTTAGAAGATCTGCTAAGAATGTATGTTAAGGATCAACCAGGTAAGTGGGAGGATTATTTACATTTAGCAGAATTTGCATACGATAACAACTATCAATCGTCAGCTAAGTTCAGTCCTTTTGAAATTCTGTATGGACGTAAATGTAACACTCCTATCTCTTGGGATAATCCAGTAGATAGATTAGTGTTAGGTCCTGAATTATTAAAAGAAATGGAACAGGTTGTGAAACAAGTGCAGGAAAATTTGAAGATTGCCCAGGATCGGCAAAAGAGTCAAGCATATTTAAAAAGAACTCCTAAAGAGTTCCAGGTAGGTGAACATGTGTTCATCAAGGTAAGACCAAATAAGAGCTCCCTAAGACTGGGGAGTTGTGCAAAATTAGCGCCACGTTACTGTGGTCCGTTCGAAATTTTATCTAGAATTGGTCAAGTTGCTTATCAGCTAGCATTACCACCTAATTTAAAGGTACATAATGTTTTTCATATTTCTGTTCTGAAAAAGCATGTTCATGATGCTACTCATGTTATTGATTGGAACATTGTACAGGTAGAACCAGAAGGGGAAGTTCTGGTGGAACCGGATTGTATCCTCTGAAGGAGGGAAATTACTCTGCGGAACCGCACAATTGGACAACTAAAGGTGCAATGGAAGCACCTTAGTCCAGAAGAAGCCACCTGGGAACTGGAAAGTAAGATGCGGGAAGCATACCCAAATCTATTCCAGCAGGTGGCTGAGGATGAGGAATAAGTAACTTCGAGGACGATGTTACATTTTAAGGGGGTGTGTATGTCACATACCCCAATTTTATAAAAATAATGTAATTATTTTTATTATATTCCTGAGACATTATGTAAATTTAATCCTAAGTAGGAATTGATGACTCAGCAGAGTCACTAGAAATGGAATGTAAATCAGAATATTTTATTATTAATAAATAAATTATGGAGACAACAACATGGGAGAGCTATTAAAAGAGGTTACTAGTCAAACTGGTGGAGGGAACTAGGTGGACAGGCAAAAGAAAAGTGGCAGCATCCTCAAACACTTCCTAAGTTGTAGGTGGCAACTTCCCTATATTTGGGGTCATGATTCCCCAAGAAAGTGGAATCTGAGCAGGTGGCTCATTAATGACAGTTAACCCAACAAAGACCTAGGCAATCTTTTAAATAGTACTCAATGAACTGAGCTGAGGGTTCAATTGTTTTGGAGGGAGAATACATTCAGGTGAATGCTATTCAGGAGTCCCATTGAGGAAGTGGGAAATACAGTAAGGAAGTTGTTTGAGAGGGATGCTGCAGGAACTTGGTTCCATTATAGCTGTTTGGGCTGAGTGAATTATTTTGCTCCACCTAGTTCCAGCCAGGGAGACCAGAGCAAGCTCGGGGGTCCTGAGAAGTGTTTTCAAGCACTCTCCAGGAGTTGGTAGGGAGGAACAGCCTCCCATTGCTGTTGTTGTCCTCAGTTTGAAACAGGTTCTGCCACCTATTCCTGTTTGTTTATTAGTATAAATGAATGTATGTTATGTTTATTTTCATTATGTCTGGGTAGTAATTAATTCAGTAGAAGTTAGCAATCCCTGATTCATCAGTAGATAGATTCTGCAAAGTTATTATGTCTAAGAAAATTTCCTAGTATCATTATTATCTTACGGCTAAAGTATTTGTTTTTATGCGTGCTATACTTTGTTATTATTGTAAGTAATAGGATGTTATTCTGATTTTTAAACTTGGTTTAATACAATAGTTAAATAGATAAGTAGAGACTCATTATACAGTAAATATCTTTCTCGGAAAAATAAACTTGTTAAAACAATCATAGGAATAGAAATAAATATAACCATATAAACTACAGTAATAATATTATCATAGATAATATTTCAGAAGAAGTTATAGCTGTAATTAGAATAGCTTATGTATATACAAACCCTAGCTAACAAATGTACAAATCATTATCTGTCACATAAATGGATAAGCCCAACTACAACAGAAGAATTATTTAGTTATTATCTGAACATACGAAAGGACTAGCAGAACCCTAATTGACTCAGCATCGAACCAAACAACAGTATAGTATACCTTTAATTTATTTAATTACTTTGACAGAGCCGTAGTCATAACAAACTGAGTATTAAACTAAACAAAATTTGTTACTGTGGAGTTCGATCAAACCCTATCTCTCCAGTTTCTACAACAAGAAACCACTGGCAGAGTTTGACCTAGCTACTAACTTTTAAAACAGAAGAAACAAAAACAGAACTGTATCTAGTGCGAGGTCGAGCTTAAAACAAATAGTTTATATTTGTTTTCTTAAATTTCCATTTTACCATAGAGTCATAAAAATGATATAATAGAACATTATTTTTAGCTCATCATCGAGCTTAATCTTTGAGTTATAACCTTTACATGATTTTCACAGTATTGTTAGAGTCTTATTTTCCTAATAACATAATAAACATTTAAAAAAATCACCACCGTAATTTTTAGAATGGAAATCCTATCCTCTCATTTTATACAGTAATTTATATACTAAGATCTCAAGCCACGATTCCATCATGGCCGCAGCCCAGATCTCACAGTGAAGATAATCATATATCCTGAAGTTGAAATTTTAGGCCACACACTTTAGCTCAAAACCAACAAGAGACTTGAAACAAGTCGTATTATCCAAACGTTAAACTCTTTACAAAAAATTTCACCTACAGCCGTAGCCATTTAGTAATAGAAACTTTCTACATAAACATAGAAATTTGAAACACACACCATACACTAGCTCCATTCGTCAAAATGACTGTAACAAGTCATTTTATAAAGTTTAAATCACACAGGAAACAACGCAGGAGCAAAACCTTGGCTAAGACATTATTCAACCCACAGCCGAGTTCACAAACCCACAATACAAGTGGTTTTTAAAGATTTACTTATTATGATACATAGCATCGATTTAAAGGAAAACGCAGACGTAGAACAAAGCCAATATACAGACCACAAATTATATTAAGTTCATTTCCAAAAACCCCTTTTTAAAAGTATTACATTAAAACATAAAAACCGAGGTCGAAACCCCACCTATAGAACAGGCTCACAAGCCTTGTCCTCTTCTAATATTACATTACAATTCTTCTGTATAAAAACAAGCTAAGTGCCGAAAGGAGTACATTAGCCACAACACCGACGTAAGCCATACATCCAAACCAACATAGGGTTAAACCCTTATCTATTCATTTAAATTATACAGTTACAAGATTTTTGCAAGGCTGCCGTGACTTTTAAGTCAAACCAAAACCCTACCACCCAAACAACCCACAAGGAGGAATTTGCCATGGTAAGAACCATCCTTACCCGGGAATTCCTGATGTCGCAGCTTGTGCCCTCCATGCGTTAAGTGGAGCCAGGGCCTGCAAACAACGGAGTATCATTTAGTTAGCATTTAAAATATTGTTTGAAGATTTAAAAAAACAAATTCTTGTATGCAGAAGACGAAGAGGAGACCTGTAACTTACCGGTAGTTCAAAATACAGTAGTTAGACTGATAGCCACGAAATGAAGAAGAATAAGCTCCAGCATTTACTTCAGGGAACAAGTTACCAGAAACAACGGGTTATCATTCCTCCGAGGAGCTTAAATAGAATCAAATTAAGAACATTGCAGACAATGGAAGCCAAGCCAGGGTGATATGGGTAGCAAAAGATAGAACCCTAGGTCATAACGACCTCACGAGCTGCCAAACAGCAAAAACAATGACTCCTAGATAATGCCATGAACCAATACGATAGTTGGAGACAGTATGTGAGCTGCTGGTACACTGTAGTAACCTAGAAGCTGTCTCAACAACGCTACAACAAAGAATCAGACCTGGAGATGTTGCAGAAAGACCCGAGCCCGAAGGCAAAGGAAAATGACGAGGTAGGGTTAGGTCTAATGATTTATATCACCAAGCACTTGGCCCTCGATTCACCACGTAGCAGATTAATTTTTCCATGCAGTGGGTTGAGACTCCATAGTCCCATGAGGACTTCCCAATTATTGTTAATCAATTAAAATCATAATAAGGAAATCCAATTATGATAATAAACCATAGTTCAAACTTGCCAAAATTCCCATGATAACACATGCCTTCGATTATTGCATTGGAAACCATTAACATTTGCACCTACAATCATTACAAACAGGCTAATGATATTTAAGTGCAAGATCTCGATGATAGTATTATCATTGTTGCTAAAATAAAAACCCATAATATGTGCAAACCAAATCATTGTATGATTCTTCATAAATGATAATTCATATATCATCCTTTTAAATCAAAACACTAGTACAATACATGTAATTCTTGTATTATATAGATCTAAACGTTGACTTATTACATCATACAATACGAACGTTGTTCAAAACTCAGTTATGAAGTATTCTAGACGTGGAGGAAGCATTTTGTATCACAAGGACTATTTTGGAAATGATGTAATGAAAGCTATAGTTGGTTTAGAACGAATTTCACTATTTTGTTTGTCTTAACCCTGGTCTCATGAGAAAAGACAAGGGGTACATCAAACCTTAAACCTATAAGATAATGGAATGAAGTCAGCATGGTGATTTACAATCCCACTGGAATAGTGTCATTGAGATAGTTGTTCGTCTTGATCTTATAAGTTATCAACATTATAGGAATAGGAGTAGCGGCGCAATCAAATCAAACCCTTAAGGATGTTATAAGAAGACATGTAAATGACAGAATATCATACAATGCTAGCAATAAGTAACTTATGTTCGGGTACACAGGGTACTACCAAAGGACCGAACACCAAGAGCAACCACTTCACACAAACAGATCACAGATCAACACATCGATGTTTTGACGTGGTTTAAACCCTCTTGAGGGAAACACTCCATGGCCCCGGCCAAATAGCTTCTACGGGACAATTTATTATGCAAAGAAAGAAAGTTACAAATGAGCTTCTCATAATCGATCGACTAAACAATGACCCTCCATGCTCTTTAAATAGAGATCATGGACCAATCGGGTGTTAAGCCATGGATCAAGGTTAGGTTTTATCTAAGAGAAGTTGAGCCTCGGATCACTCTATGTCGGAAACATATCGTGACCATCGGATTAAGTATTTACAAATGCATACTAATGCATACTAAAGAAACACACTATCCCTAACGGATATATTACATAAGTTGATCTTAACTAACTCCTAAGTGTCTAAATATCCTAACATCCCCCCTTAAGAACAACTTGGGATAGGATTGAAGGATTTACAAAAGTGACACTATTAGGAGAAGGAAGGAGGCATTAGAGCCTATCCCCCCTTAATGACAAGTTCCTGAACTCCTAACATAGATCGAAGTTTAGAAAACTTCGCTTCTGTAAGAGACTTGGTGAAGATGTCTGCAACTTGATCATCTGTAGGGCAAAAGAGCACTTTAAGAACCCGATCATGAACAAGATTTCTGATGAAGTGCATATGTAGCTCAATGTGTTTGCTACGTTGATGTAGAACTGGATCTTTGGCAAGCTTTATGGCACTTTGATTGTCGCACCAAAGTGGAGTAGGCTGCTGCTGCTCGAATCCAAACTCTGAAAGGATCTGTCGATGCCATAAAGCTTCCTGACTGGCATTGACGGCTGCTCGATATTCTGCCTCTGCTAAAGAAAGAGCAAGAGCTTGTTGTTTCTTACAAGCCCAAGTAATAGGTCCAGATCCCAGGATGAAAACATAACCTGCAATAGACTTTCGATCATCAGGATCGCCGGCCCAATCTGAATCAGTGAAACCAACCAACAAAGGTTTCCCCCCTGTACTGTAATGAATCCCAAACTGAACTGTACCTCGAATATATCGAAGTATTCTTTTAGCTGCTTTCCAGTGACTTTCATGAGGTGTCTGCATATAACGGGCAACTCAACCAACGGCAAAGGAAAGGTCAGGACGGGAATGAGTCAAGTATAAGAGACTAACAACAAGCTGACGATACAAGGTGGCATCGACTTCAGGTGAAGTACAAGTGGCAGAAAGTTTGACTCCAGACTGGGTTATAAGTTTAGGGTCACTACCAGTAAGAATAAGGTCATCAACATATAGAACAAGTATGATGAGATGGTTTCCTACTTTCTTGGTATAGACATTGGGGTCAGAATGGCATCTAGAAAAACCAGTGTCAAGGAGAAAGTTATCCATTTTGGCATACCAAGCTCTAGGAGCTTGCTTAAGGCCATATAAGGATTTCTTAAGGTGGCAGACAAGGCTAGAGTTATTCTGAACATAGCCAGGAGGTTGTTCCATGTAAATTTCCTCCTGTAAATCACCATGTAAGAAGGCAGACTTGACATCCATTTGATGGACTTCCCAGTTGTGTAAGGCTGTAAGGGAAAGAACAAGGCGGATGGAGTTCATTTTTGCGACAGGAGCAAAGGTTTCATTGTAGTCAACCCCTTCAACTTGGGAAAAACCTTTGGCAACTAACCTTGACTTAAGTCTTTCAACACTTCCATCTGATGCATACTTAGTTCTGTAGACCCATTTACATCTGACAAGTTTTCTTCCTTTTGGAAGAGGTACAAGATCCCAAGTATCGTTCGCCATTAAGGAACGATATTCTTCATCCATGGCTGCATCCCAATTTGGATTCCCTGAAGCTTCTGCAAAAGTTTCTGGATCATGATTCTCGGAAACTTGAGCCAAAAGAGAAGAGGCTCGCTGAAACTGAGAACGTGTTCGATGTTGATCTCTAGGATCACCGGCAAGATCACCAGTTGCTTCACATGTTGAACGGACCCATCGAGGAAGCACTTGTGCTAGTGCAACTGGAGGAACATGAGCAGGCGGAGGTGGATTTTCATCCTCACTGTCATCATCAGAAACTGGAGTTGGAAACCTGTCAAGGAAGTTGGAAGAAGAAGAAGAAGGCACAAACGCCGAATCAGGCTCGCAGGCCAAAGATGGCACAATCGCCGAGTTAGGCTCGCAGGCCAAGAGACTTTCATCAAATTTAACATCTCTTCTAATGATTATAGCATGAGAATGTGGTTGAAGAAGTCTATAACCTTTTACATCTTCAGAATATCCAACAAATATGCACTTTTCACTTTTAGGCTGCAATGCTTTCCATTTTTCATCCGGAATGTGAGCCCATGCTTCACTACCAAACACACGAAAGTGACTTACATCAGGTTTAGTTTTACTCCATGCTTCTTCCGGTGTTATACCTTGTAATGCTTTTGTGGGGGTGCGATTAACTATGTAATTTGCATAATTTATGGCTTCAGCCCAAAATTGAAGACTTAGTCCCTTAGATTGGATCATACAATTAGCCATTTCTTTTAAAGTGCGGTTCTTCCGCTCAACTACACCATTTTGTTGTGGTGTATATGGAACAGTGTGCTGTTGTTGGATGCCTTGTTCAGTGCAGAAAGTAGTGAACTATTTGTTAACATATTCTCCTCCATTGTCAGATCTTAACTTAATAATTTGATGACCAGATTGTTTTTCAACAAGGGCCTTGTAGGCCAAGAACATGTTAAATACTTCACTCTTAAGTTTTAGGAAATAAACCCAAGTGCGTCTGGTGTAATCATCAATGAAAGTTAAGAAATACTTGAAACCAGAAAAGGAAGCAGATGGAAGAGGACCACATAAGTCACTATGCACAAGCTCCAAGGGAACCGAGGCGTGCCAAAAGGCACGTTTGTCAAAACTGTCCCGATGATGTTTTCCAAGTACACAACCGGAACAAACACCATCTCTGCAAGATACCATCAGAAGACCTGTCACCGTATTTTCTTTACATAGTTGTTACAATGAGCGATAATTTAAGTGACCAAATCGCTCATGCCAAAGTTTGCTCAAGTTATCACTATGAGCAACAAAAACTGAAGGGAAAGGTGATGACCCAAAGTTGTTAAACTTGTACAACCTGGTAATATCATCAACAATTCTGGTAGCTAGGACCTATTGAGGATCTTTAAAATCCTTGATTACAACTTGGTGAGGTGTAAAGGTCACAGTTTTACCTTCACCAGAATGAGTGATCTGATAGACTGATAACAAATTGCAGGAAATTATTGGAACACATAGTACATCACTAAAATGACCATTATCTACTGGAACTGTTCCAGCTCCTACAACACTTAGAGATCTATCATCACCAACAAATATTTGTTTGGTGTTACATTCATGCATAGTAGAAAAGATGGCTTGATCCTTAGCCATATGATAAGATACTCCAGAATCAATGAGCCATTCATTTGAAGTAGAAGAAGAAGATGCATTATAAGAATAACCAGAAGCACAAAGTGCATGTCCATGAGAGGTAGATTCTGAAGGCGAATCTAGGCTGATGTGGTGCTTCTTCATTGCTGCTTCCAAGGCTGCCATCTTCTTGAAACACTTTGATTCATCATGATTATCTTTCCCGCAATAGTTGCAATGACGCTCAATCTTCTTACCTTTTGTCTTGGATCCTTTGTCATTTTTTAAAGAAGGAGCTGTCTGAGAGGGTTTGGGACCCTTGTTTGACTTATTATTGCGAAAATTTTGTTTCTTGGGAGGCTTGGACTTTTCTTTCTGTTGGGACAATAAGGCTTTTCCAGATGTATCTGCATTGTTGATTATTCCAAGGTGAATGAGTTTATCTTGTTCTCTAATCAAGGAATCACAAAAGGATTCAAGACTAGGCTCTTGATAGCTAGCTGCATTCAATGATGCTTTCATGGAGTAAAATGTAGATACAAAAACAGAATATGCAGGTCCAAGTTTGGAAAGAATATGATAAATGCATTGTTTGTCTTCCCTCTCAATCTTACATTCTGCACATAAGAGCTTAAGAGTTTTGTACTTAGATAAATAATCTTGAATGCATGAAAAGTCACTTGGATTTAAAGAAATCAACTCATTTTCGAGTTGGTGACCTCGAATTTCATTGTGTTTACCAAACACAGATTCCAACTTGTCCCAAGCAGCATTAGGTTCATCAATTCCAGATATGTGGAATCGCAAATCAGTAGAGATTGACATCCCAATCAATCCACGAGCTTCATCACATCTATTTGCCCATTTTATTTTCTTATCATCATCAGTGGGTTCTTTTTCTTTCCCTGTTGTAATTCTGAAAAGTCCCCTACTTCGTAGAACATCCTCCATATGAGATTTCCATGAGAAATAGTTGGAACTGTTAAGTAGAATATCACAATGGGCGGCCATATTTGTAAATTAATGGCTGTAAACGTAGAAACCAATAGTCTGGATGTGAAGAGCTCGAAAAAATAGGCGGTTTCAAAAAAAACGGCACTGAAAACTGACTCTGTATGATGAAGTTATGCTTGAGCAAAAAAACTGTTGAAGATGTCCCCAATAGTGACGTGGCAGCTAGAGAATGTCCAGCAAAAAAAAAGAACCCCCCTCTTCCCAAGATGAACCTTTTGACAATCACTTTACAAGAAAGTTGCTTTAAGTGAACCACTTTTGTAAAATAAGTGATTTCATTTTTACAATGATATTACTTTTAAATAGTGCAACAATAAAAAAACTTAAGTGACTCACTTGTATTTTTATTTTTTATTATTTAAGTGAGATGCACTTTTACAATAAAGTAACTTGAAAATAGAAATTGCATGCACTTTTCCTTTTAAAAGTAACTTCCTAAGACTTGAACTCAAGACCTATTAAGGAATAAAGCAACTTTGAACCAAGTGAGCTAGATTAAAAGGTATGTAAAATATGGGAATGAGGAAGGGGGCTTTTTTTTTTTTTTTTTTTTACTCTTCTTGCTCGGTTTACGTGCTTGCCCTTTTTCCTGCAAAACAGACCACAAAAACGAAACAAAAACAACTTTTCCACACTTGTGGAGTTAGAGCTAACCGGAAAGTCTACGTTTTCTCTCTGTTTCTGATTTGCCGAAATTGCGCAAGGTGCACGGCAAAGAGCATACGCAGCTGAGAAAAACCCTTTCCCTTTCTGTTTCTGATTTGCCGAGATCACTCAAGGTGCACGGCAAAGAGCATACGCAGACGGGAAAGCAACAATCCGAACCAAAAAAAAAATCTAACAGTGAAAAAAAAGATGAAATATGAGATTTTTTCTTTTCAAAAAACGAAATAAAAAAAATGCGTCACTGTAACATTATACCTTCAGATCTGATAAAAAATGGGTTTCTGGAGCAACCGGGAACCGTTTTCGATCAAACGAAAACTATTTCCCAATGGAAACGATGCTCCGGACGCAATGGAACAACTCCCACAGCCCAGAAATGCACAGAAATGCCATAACTAGAAACCCTTTCGAGTTTCGGCAACAACAGTTCAAGATCTAGATCATAACCGGAAGCGGCACTTCATAAAAGCTCTGATACCATGTACGGGTACACAGGGTACTACCAAAGGACCGAACACCAAGAGCAACCACTTCACACAAACAGATCACAGATCAACACACCGATGTTTTGACGTGGTTTAAACCCTCTTGAGGGAAACACTCCACAGCCCCGGCCAAATAGCTTCTAATGGACAATTTATTATGCAAAGAAAGAAAGTTACAAATGAGCTTCTCATAATCGATCGACTAAACAATGACCCTCCATGCTCTTTAAATAGAGATCATGGACCAATCGGGTGTTAAACCACGGATCAAGGTTAGGTTTGATCTAAGAGAAGTTGAGCCGTCGGATCACTCTATGTCGGAAACATATCGTGACCGTCAGATTAAGTATTTACAAATGCATACTAATGCATACTAAAGAAACACACTATCCCTAACGGATATATTACACAAGTTGATCTTAACTAACTCCTAAGTGTCTAAATATCCTAACAACTTATACAAGGAAAATCTCCAGATCCGTTATAAAGGAAATTGCAATTGATACAGTAACAACAGATGAGTAATAGCTGTCATAATCTCTAAGTAATTTTTATTTCAATAACAGTAAGAACAGAGAAGTTCATAGACAGAGTGCTACCTTCAAACACATGAAAACCGAGTTAGCATGCTTAGACTTTTATTGAGTGATTTTTGGTACAGCTAAATTGGAATATAATACTTTAAAGATTTAATTGTCGCAACCGCACTTTACCTGTATATCTGTAAAGAGAAAGACAGTTTGATGCATTAGCTCGAAAGCTAAGTAAGCTCGTCTACTATGGCAACTCCCCCTTGAGGTTGCAAAACAATAAAACAATCAGTAACGGAAAAGAGAAAACCATAATAACATTTAAATATAACAAAAGATCATTCAGACACACTTACAATCGTGTAAGTTAAACAGACAGTTAAACGACTGCATTTAATAACATTTATTGCTATCTTAAAAAATTTTAAATTTTTCAAAAATTCTTGGGTTTTGACACCCCCTTAGTCCAAATGGTTATGAGTCTTTATACCCACTCTTTTTTTTTTGACTTGTACCTTACTGGTTGGTATTTGTACCCTCACCTATTTAATTGTGTAACCCTGGTACCCACCTCAGACATTCTACTTTACTTTTTATTTATTTATTTATTTTTATTTTATTTTTATCTTTTATTTTCCAAATCTGTCTTTGATTGGTAACCATTCTGCCTACTATGTTTTTCAATCTTCTCTACTTCTCCCTGTTGGGGAGGTTGTGACACTCAGAATTAGCCATGAGCCCTAGTTTTTCTCTGCTGGTTGTTTTAGTAAGGGTCATGAGGTCTTAAGGGTTTGCTTTAATATTCTGTGTACTCATATGTGGAGGCCATGAGTCTCTTTGGCCTCAGTTTGCTGGTTGTCAGCTCATCTTTGAGGGCCAAAATCTTGTATGGGTAGTTTGGACTGAGTTTTTAAGTTTTTTTTTTTTTTTTTTACTGACCTTTGCTTTATATGCTCATATTTTGTGTGTAGTTCTTGATCTGTGGTTATATATATTTGTTGAGTTTTATTTGTGATGTTGATACTTATTAAGGGCTGATATTTATTATAATTGTACTGATCCTTTTGACTGTCATTGACTTTCTTTGATTGACTGTACCATAACCCAGTCATCTCTCTCTCTCTGGTTTGTACTAACCCTCTAATAGGGTCACCTGGTTCCTAGAGTTGACTGGCCTCTAAGAGGCACAGTCATTTCTGAAAGTAACTCTTCTAAGTATATTACAGGAAATGTCTACACCTAGGTAAGAATCTTCACATATTTATTTTCTTGTAAATTAAAAAAGTTTATTAATACATGTTATTGAAGATTACTTTAACACATTGACCATCTAGTAGTGTTAAAGGTGAGAAGTTGAATTTTATTTTTATTTTTTATATTTTGTATTAAATAGTTAAGACTTATCCTGTTAGACAAAATTGTTGCTGATCAGATATGTGTTGGTAAATATTTTTAAGAGGGGTGGAACTCCTCGATTGAACTTGTGAGGAAAAGTATTTTGGAGAATAAGTGTCCTGACTATGGGACAACAACAAATATCTATTCAACAACATATGAGATATTCTTGGCACTAGGTGGGAAAATAATTATACACCTTCAATTACCAAGTACTATAGTGATGAGTGACTTAATGAAAAGCATGCAAATTCCATCATTTAATAGGATATATTAGGTCAAAGCCATCCTTGAGAGGTGGAGAATGGATTTGTAGATTTTTCCACTAAAATTGAGAGATTTAGATATTACAACATGATAGGGATATTGGATTAAGAAGGTATATGATTAATGGGCAACACATGGGGTAGCATACACTCTTTTACAATAATTCATCACAAGGTTCCTTTCTTAGGTTAGATCATCATCTTGTTACAAGAGGAATTGGTGCACATATGAGAACGTGAACACTTTGAAAAACAACCATCTTGAATAGTCAAGAGAAGAGAGAAGAGGTATTCACGTATGTTCACAGAAACTTTATCTTATATATAGGACAAGGGAAGGATGCAGATGGAGGTGTTTCCTATTGATATGGGTTTGGATAGTATATTTGAGTTGGATTTGGGAAACTTGGATCTTACTGCACCATTCCTATAACCAATCAATTTTGATGATGGTGATCCGATTGGGGATCCCTCATAATAGTTATATGCAAATATTGGACTGGATACAAATAGGTGAAGATGGAGGAAGGAGAGCACTATGGTAGTGCTAGTGGTGGTGATCCAAATGAATTTGATTATGAGATGTATAGGAGGATCATTAATCAGCTATGATTTCCTTCTACATTTTTTTCTTTGGAATTCCCATCCATTGTATCAACTTATCTATTACTCAATACAATACATTTTGATGACATCGAATGAGAAAATACAGTTTATGGTTCTCTTATCACTCAAAATTGTCCTTTAGTCCCAAGGGGATTGAAAGAACACTTATCCTAAATTGACACTATCACCTCACATAGTCCCATAGCATTGGGTTTTGTCCATTTGTAACTTAGGGCATGAATATTTACATAATATTTGCATACAATCCACAATATCATCATTTTTGTTTTCTTCTAGTATAGTAAAAAAGGATTCATTAGAAAAACACCCATTCACAATATGGACAACCTTAGGTCTAGAAGTAGGACTGAAAGCTACCATTTTTCAAAACAACTTACATGTTTATGGGTTCGTCATTGATTGATTCAATTACTTTCATCCCTCTAAGAAGACCATGCTTGATTACAAAACTACCCATGTGTTACCAATATTCAATGAGTTCATCCTTTTCCTTAAGAATATTTCAGTTTAAACTTTGAATAAGATTATATAAGTTTCACAACATTATATAAAATATTGTTTTTGAAGATTTGTGAACACTTATTAACCACCTCAAAGATCTTAGTTTTGAAAGTCAAGAAAACTTTTAGAAGTTTTCCATAATGGTTAATTATTTTTATTTTACATTATTATTGCTAAATATAAATATCTTACTAAATGTGAATGTAATTCAATGACCGAGGTGATGAACCCAAACTAATGGGATGAGAGAGACTTTAGGGCCATGACGAAAAATTTAGTTAGATGGTGTGATATGGAACTCAAGACCCAAAGGAGCAATAAAAGAAAGCTCATAATTGCATGAATTTCTACTCCTAAAAAAGATAAAGTGATCCTCTTCCTCATCACTTGAATGCCTACATTTTGAGAAAGAGAATGCGGTACAAGTCACCTTATAAAAGGCACACATGTCACCTTTTAAGAGGCGATGTGCCTTGAGGTCATATCATGTGAGGGATATTGATACATGAATATAACATTTATCATGAGGTAAAATGCATGGACAAATTTTTACTAGTCTTATTATCAAGGGAAATTTTAGGGGCGAAATTTATCTCATTGGCTAATTTTTGAGGTTTTTTTTCCAAAAACATATTCGTCATTTTCCATTTTTTCCATTAGAATTCACCCAAATTCCATAGGATTAAATTTTTTTACTCTAAAAATCGCCAAAATTGTCCAAAAAACTATATAAAACCTTATAAATTTGATTATTTTTGTAAACTATCGCCAAACATTTTATGGTTAGAAATTTGATACATTGTAAGATTTGTCGAGGTTTCTACACTTTAAGAAAATTATGGATCCTTAAAATTTTCCCTGCTTATTATTATTATAGAACATGCATAATTCATATTAAATAATTATTTTATGTAATTATTAAGAAAGGAAATTCATTAGGTGTTATGTGCATGCAATTACTTAAAATACTTTAAATTTAAAGGGAGTTACTCACTATAAGTTCACCCACATCACAAGGAGAATAATAAGAAACCTAGGAAACATATAGGGGAAAATATAGGAATATATTTTGGGAATGGATGAATTAAATAAAATAAAAGGTAATTAAATTAAGAATACAAAACGGTAAATACATGTGCACCCGCCAAATTAGGAAAGATGGAAAAGATGAAGGGGATACTCATGAGTAAATATAGGAAGAATAGTTGTATGTAATGAATAATCTTCATTTTGATTCAAAATAAAAGGAATTACTTGTACATGGATTGATAAATGGGTAAGTGAATATTAGGTGAATATTTAATTAAATAAAATTTTATTTTTCATGGAGATACAAGTGGCTTGAGTCTCAAGAGATATAAAAGGTAAGCTTGGGTAAGGAAGAAAACACAATTTGTACCCTAATGTTTGATGGTTTTCCTAATACAAAAATAAATTTTGATTGATTAAGAGTTATAGTTTTGAACTTAAAGTAGTTACTTGTTGGAAGTTGAAAAGCTTCACAAGTGTGCTATACTACTCATTGCCTTTGCTATTTTGGTGATATTTCATGCATCCCATTGAAGCTTAGAGGTTCATTGGGAAGAAAAGTACCCACTTGGGATTTGGTAGGGTGGTCAACCAATAGGCTCTCCAACAATTGTCAAAGAAAAATATAGGAAACTTTGAAGTCTTAACAAGCATAAATGGCATGTTGTAACCAACTTCAATCAGGTTCTCTTATCACTTTGTTTGAAAGTTTTTCATAAACACTTAATTGTAAGGATGCATTTGATGTCAACATGTGTTAGAATTTGATTACTACATAGGGAATGCTATAATAGTTGTGTTATGTTGAATTTAAAAGGTTAATCCATCTATGAATTAGTTTATAGTTCTAAAGTCGGTAAACTGTTATTGATGAACACCAAGAAAGTAGTTACAGACACATCAAGTGATAATTTATTCAAATTTCCAAATAAAGTTATAATTTCATACTAAATTTAACATGAGGATTTTCTAAACAAGCATGCTAATGAAATCATATGATATTTTAAATCTTAATAAAATAATAATGTTGTTTTTATGAAAATAAATAATTATAATTAAAAATTTAAGGAATACTTGAGATGTAACCACTTGACTTGATTTGTCTAGACATGCCCAATGATAAAATCCTGACTTATCCATCCAATCAACAATTATATTGATTGATCTCCTTACCAATTCCTAATGGGCATTATGCTTCCATGTAACCCTTAAATCTTAATAAAATAATAATGTTGTTTTTATAAAAATAAATAATTATAATTAAAAATTTAAGGAATACTTGAGATGTAACCACTTGACTTGATTTGTCTGGACATGTCCAATGATAAAATCCTGACTTATCCATCCAATCAACAACTCTATTGATTGATCTCCTTACCAATTCCCAATGGGCATTATGCTTCCCATGTAACCCTTAAAGCTACGATGGGGTTCTATGAAATATCACCAAACTAGAAAAAATAATGTGCAGTATGGCATGTTTTCCAACAAATAACCAACACGAGATCCAAACTCTCAAAAGTCACCATTAGGATTAGGTTGTAATATATGTTTTCCTTTCTTTACCAAGTCTACTTCTTACAACTTGTGAGGCCAAGCATATGTCTTTGCATGCAAAATGATATTTTATTTAATTAGATAATTACATAATATTAATCCACCCATATGTCATTCTAGGTAAAAGAAATTCATGAGGATTATTCATCACATACAATTACTCTTCTCATTTTTAATATTAATTGTCTCATCCATCTTTTCCCTCTTTCCTAAATTAGTGAGTGCACACGTACTTGACTTTTTCACTTTTTAATTTTAATGATCATTCTTTAATTTGGTTCACCCACTTCCAATTATCTTCATATATTCGTTTCTAGATATTTCATAGGTTCCTCTTTCTCGTCGGTGTCATGTGGGTGCACTTTGAGTTAAAAATGAGGATTATTCATAACATACAATTACTCTTCTCATTTTTAATATTAATGGTCTCATCCATCTTTTCCCTCTTTCCTAAATTAGTGAGTGCACACGTACTTGACTTTTTCACTTTTTAATTTTAACGATCATTCTTTAATTTGGTTCACCCACTTCCAATTATCTTCATATATTCGTTTCTAGATATTTCATAGGTTCCTCTTTCTCCTCGGTGTCATGTGGGTGCACTTTGAGTGAGATAATTCCACTTGATCTAAAATATTTTATGTTAATTACATGCACAAATTCTAAATGCATTTATTTTTTTATCAAGTATTGAATAAACTATTATCTTGAATATGAAATATATATTTACTTGCAATAATAATCTTCCACATATTATCTCCCTAGATTTTTCCTCATGCTAAGAATAATGTATATGCATAAATATTTTTTATATATGCTTGTTATTATTTTTAATACTAAGGGTGCATTAACTCTTTATGACATTAAAGTATTATTTTTTTTTAATGAGAAATTGTAAGTACTACTTTGTTGAGAGATCAATGGTTATTGAGAAGAAAGGTAACGTCTTATTGTGCATCCCTCCATTAAACTATTATGAGTGTTTTTTGGGTTATTTTTGGTCTTTTTGAGGTTTTTCTAAAAATATGTAATTTAATCTCGGTTAAGGGATTGGAGTCTATTTTCTAATCCTTGTTAAGATATTAAGGTTTTAGATGTTCTGGAATATACATGGAATACCTATATTTGTATTGTGAGTGGTTAATAATCAATATGAGAAAATAAGAGGTGTGTCTCTAAGTTTTGTTGGTTTTCTCAGTTAAGGGTTTCTGGGTAAATATCCATGTATTTTGTGTAAATGATGTGGTGTAATCTCTATTTTGCTTAAAATAATATGAATTCTTTGCTTCTCTGCATAGGTTTAAAACTTACATGTGGTATCAGAGCTCGATTATTGGCTTTAGGGGGACGCCTTTGTTGCTGAGGGTTTGATGTGATTGATAGATCTTGGGTCTCTGATAAACCTGGGTTTAGTGGGATATTTGCAGCATTGATTTGTGTAATGAAAGAGAATGGAAACCAGTTCGATAAATGAGATCTAGAAATTTAATGGCTAGAACTTTGAGATATGGAAGCTCAAAATGGAGGATCTTCTTGTAGATCGAGAACAATGGATTGTTGTGGATCCAAGTACACAACCCACTGGAATGTCGAAATGAGATTGAGAAAAATTAGAAAGAAGGGAAAGGAGTACAATCCGACTATTCTTATCAGACTTTGTGTTGTTGACCGTGTATGGAGAAGATAGTGTGTTAAATCTATGGACAAAGCTAGGGAGTTTGTATTAATCAAAATCCATAGTAAACAAGTTGTTTCTGCAAAAGAAACTGTATCACCTCATAATGGATGAGAATGACACAGTGAAATAGCTCCTAAATGTCTACAATACTTTGGTAATTCAATTGACATCTATTTGAATTAAAATGGATGAAGAAGATAAATGTAGTACATTATTGTGTTCTTTGCTAGATTCCCAAGATAACCTAATTGTAGAAATAGGTAGTGCTAGTCAAGAAACCTTAAAATTTGATGAAATAGTAGCATCCTTGTTGTTAGAAGAGATGACGGAAAAATCCATGGATAATCATAGCATGGATGCCTTATTTGTGAGAGGTCACCCCCAGGAGAGAAACAAAAATTAGGGATCTGAGGAGAGATCTAATTCTAAGGGTAGATCTAAATCCCCAAGAAAATTTATAAGCGTTGGAAATGCAACAAAGATGGGAATTGTAAAAAAGGATTATAGATCTAAGAATGTGGAGAAAGCAAAGGGATATGAGGATACCCCTTACACCAAGGTGAATACCTCCTCAAAAGAAGGAGGGGATGTTTACCTAGCTTCCACGAATAATCACTCATAATGTGATATATGGCTGATTGACTCAGGTGCTTTGAGTCATATGACCCCTCATAAAGATTGGTTTTGTGAATATGAAAAGTACAATGGAGGAGATGTGTTATTGGGAGATGATTCACCAACCAATATCATTGGATGTGGAAGATTCAAGATGAAACTCAAGGATGGAAGGATCATAACTCTCCCTGGAGTACTACACATTCCAAATCTAGCGAGAAACTTGATATCTGTCGGAAAGATGGATGTTGCAGGTGTATAAACTATGTGTAGAAATGGAAAATGCTAAATGGTTCAAAGTTCAATGGTATTGATGAGGGGAGTTCAGTTTGGAACTCTATACAAACTATTGGGAAGAAACAACGTTGATGAATGTAATAGTTTTGTTGTGCCTAAGGGAGGAGATAGAGAAAATAGAACCCTGACTGCATCAGGAGGAATGAAAATGCTATGGCATCAAATATTGGAGCACATCGGAGAAAAGGGACTTCAAGCATTACAAGGTAAAGGTATGGTTGAAGGTATGTCTAATTGCACACTCGATTTTGATTTTTTTGAACATTGCATATATGGAAAAACTAATCGAGTAAGATTTGCACCTGGTGCTACAAGAGCAAAGGGAATTTTATAGTTAATACACAGTGATGTGTTTGGAATTGTTATTGTTCCATCATTAGTTAGATATGTGTATTATGTTTCATTTATAAATGATTTATCAAGGAACACATGGATTTATTTACTTCGAAATAAATATGAAGTATTTTCTAAGTTTAAAGAATTTAAGGCTCTTGTAGAGAATTAGATAGAAAAGAAGATAAAGGTGTTGAGGAGATATAACAGTGGGGAGTTCTACGGGAGTGAATTCGAGGAATTATGTAAGAAGTGCAGTATATAAAGGTAGAAGACTACTCCATACACACCTCAACAAAATGGAGTTGCAGAAAGGATGAATAAGACGCTGATGGAAAAGACAAGGAGCATGCTCAGTAGTGTCAGGATAGGACAACAATTATGGGTAGAGGCAGTGGATACTGTATGGTACTTGGTAAATCGATCACCCAAATCAACATTGGTTAAGAAAACTCCACATGAGCTATGGAATGGAAAGAAACCCTTTATTAAACATCTAAAATGTTTTGGTTGTGATGCTTATGTACATGTTCCAAGGAGAAAATGAGTAATTTGGATAATAAAGATGAAAAATGTATCTTTATCACTTATAAAGATGGTCTGAAAGGTTATAAGATTTGGAATCCGGTAACTAAGAAGACTATTTATAGTCGAGATGTTGTCTTTAGAGAGATCAAACAATTTCCCATACAAGAAGTGACTCCAATGGAAAAGAAACCAAAGAAAATAGAGGTTGAGTTAGAAGATGAAGAATCTTACTCAACAAAAGTGTGAAAATGAGATCACATCCAAGAACTGATCAAGAAATTACACTCTCTCATATAAAAAATCTCACACAACCAGTCAAAAGACACAAAAATTATGCACAAGAGTAGATTTCTGTATTAACTTCTCATGAATAGAATTACATAAGCCAACATATGATTGTAACAAACTGTCATTAAATAACTTTATAGTAGAAAATTGAATGGCTAAAGATTCCAAAGAAAGCTCCTAATCATCAGACTTGCTAAATATGCCCATCCCCCCTAAGTGGCAAGATGACTTTCCAAATCAGCCCAAAATCTCACGAATTGCTAAATTAGTGAGCAAAAGGTGAAATATAGATAAAAAAATGCCAAATACGAGATTTGGGTGGAAATAGCATTAAGGAAAGTTTTTGGTGTAAAAAACACTTTCCTAGGTTGACTAGCTTTTCCCTATGGGGAAAAAGCAGTAAAAAGCAACAGTTTTTCATAAGTGCGCCTTTCTTCCTCAAACCTTATCCAGAAATATTTTGGAAGGTTCCCAAGTGGCCTAGGTGGCTTGTAGATCACACCATGGATGTATTTTAGCCTCTCATATTGCCTTGTGGTCCACACAATGGCAATTTCTTTATTTATTACATAGAATTAACCAATACAAGATTAATTAATGCATCTTATGTAAATAAATTAATGGTAGGAAGGCTTAATTATTCCAACATGCCCGCTTAAGTCTGACTTAAATGATCTAAATATCAGAAAATAAAATACTAAGGGCCCAATAACAAGACTTGGTCACCCCGTACAAAACACTATTGATCCACAAAACAAGGATAGAAGGAAAAACTCATGGGAAAAAACTTCCCTCAAAACATGGACATATCAAAATTGAAAGGTTGTTGATCAACCCTTCACTCCACCACATGTTCAACCATCCCAAGCAGTGATCTAAGATAGTTGAATGTCTTCTTTGTGAAAGCCTTGGTGAAGATATCTGCAGTTTGCTCACCTGTGGGGCAATACTGCAAATCTATGATATGATCATGCACTAGGCCTCTGATGTAGTGCATATGAATCTCTATGTGCTTGGTCCTCTTCCTCTGTACTGGATCACATGAAACTCTAATGGCACTCTGGTTGTCACAATAAATGACAGTACGAGTACTGAAAGAAATCTCATACTCAGACAAAATCCCCTGTAACCAAACACACTGTGTAGAAGCATTCACTGCTCCTCTGTACTCTGCCTCCACTGAAGATAGAGCTATGGCATTATGTTTCTTGCTGGACTAGCAAACAGGGCCACCTCCAAGCATGAATGCAAATCCTGATGTGGATTTCCTGTCAAGGCTATCACCATCCCAATCTAAATTTGTGAAACCCAAGAGATCTAAGCTTGAATCTACCACATAGTGAATCCCATCACTCTTTGTGTCCTACACATAATGAAGGATTCATTTTGCATCCCTCCAATGTAACTCATGTGACTGCTCCATATATCTAGATGCTACACTCATAGCATATGCAAGATCTGGTCGAGTGTGTGTCAAGTAGAGCAAGCTGCCAATCAACTGTCTATATAAAGTACTGTAAAAAAGCGGTGTAGATTATGCTTCTTCCATTTTAACTCTAGAAAGGAATGGAGTCTTAGAAGGCTTGCAATCAGCCATCTTAAACTTCTTTAACAGATCAGAAGCATACTTTGACTGACATACCTTGGTTCCTTCTTTTGTTTGAGAAATCTCAAGTCCCAAAAATTGCTTAAGAATTCCCAAGTCACTCATGGAGAATGCTTGGTGCATTGTGGTCTTTAGTGATGCTATTTGTTCAATGCTATCACCTGTGATCAGCAAATCTTCAACATGCAACACTATTAACATAATAAAACCATCAACAAACTTCATACAGACATTTAGGTTAGATTTACACCTAACATAGGATTATGACAGCAAAAAACTGTCCATCTTTGCATACCAAGCCCTGGGGGCTTGCTTCAGTCCATACAAAGATTTTTTCAACCTGCAAACAAGGTTTGGATCTGATGTGTACCCATGTGGCTGCTGCATATATATTTCTTCTTCAAGCTCCCCATGGAGGAAAGCACTTTTCACATCCATGTGATGTACTTCCCACTGCTTGGAAGCTGCCACTGCCAAAACTAGTCTAATGGACTTTTTCTAAGCTACGGGTGCAAATGTTTCATTATAATCAAGTCCTTGGACCTGTGAATACCCCTTTTCTACCAGCCTTTCTTTATACTTAATGGTTGTACCATCCGCTGCACATTTAGTCTTATAAATCCATTTGCATCTTACCAACTTTCTGCCTGCGAGGAGCTTGACTAGCTCCCAAGTTTCATTCTTCTGCAATGACTGAAACTCCTCATCCACAGAAATATGCCATCTAGGATCATGTGAGGCATCCTCATATGTTTTTGGATCAGAATCTATCATCATATAGCACTTCTAAGAAAGATAAGGATCATTCACATTGAGAGCAGTCTCAATTTGTGATCTAGTCCTTCTTTGGTTCTGAGGGTTGCCTGCTAGTTCACCTGCTGCTTGCAAAGTTTTTGCAGCCCACTTAGGCCTTGTAGGTGAGTTATCATATGCAATAAATTGATCCTCATCATCAGAAATATCAGAATCAAAAATATCAAGAACATCACTTACTTCTTCTTCAGTTGGTGGTGAAGATGAATCTCCAATTTCTGCGCTCTGAGAGGGCTCTTCCTCAAACTACACACTTCTTTCGATGAATGCTTTATGAGTGGTCATGTTCAGCAGATTATAAGCTTTGGATTCCTCTAAATATCCAACAAACAAACATGGTTGGCTTTGGGGATGCATAGCCCTCCTCTTCTCAATCGGAATCCTAGCCCAAGCCTTTGAGCCAAAAATCCTGAAATGAGAGATGTCAGGTTTGTGACCTGTCCAAGTCTCGAAAGGAGTGATACCTTTGAGAGCTTTGTGTGGCACTCTATTCTAAATATAGGTGGCACAATTTATTTCCTCAGCCCATAGCTTGGGAGACAAATCTTTTGCCTCAAGCATGCACGTGGCCATCTTCTTAAGAGATCTATTTTTCCTCTCAGCAACCCCATTTTGCTGAGGTGTATATGGAACTGTATGTTGCATCTGTATGCCCGATGAATCACAAAATTGCTGAAACTATGATTTCACATACTCACCACCATTATTAGATATTAACACTTTTATATTCCTACCATACTGATTCTCAACTGAGGCTTTGAATAACTTGAATAACCCAAAACTTCTAATTTAAGCTTGATGAAATAAATCCAACAATACCTGCTGAAATCATCTATGAATGTGAGAATATATTTTGTTGAATTCAATGACTCATGAGGAAATGGACCTAATATATCAGAGTGTATAAGTTCCAATGGTGCAGTGGTTCTCTCAATGGTAGATCTCCCATACTTATACTCAGGATGTTTTCTTAGGATGCAGGATTGACAGACACCTTTGGAAAATATGATATTGGGAAGCCCTATAACCATCTCTTTCTCATGGAGTTGGGAAAGGTATTTGTAATTAAGGTGGCCAAATATTTCATGCCATAGCTTGCTGGACTCATTGGAATGGGTTAATAGAGCAGAAGGTTAGGAGTTTGGCACAAAATGAGAAAACTTGTAAATTCTAGAACAATGATCAGCAGTACCAAATGCAATAATTTTTCTTGTTGAAATTTCTGCTATCTTAACATCATTGGGGGTAAAGGTTACTCTCTTGGGAATCCCTGTATGGGTCATATGATAGACTAACAGTAGATTTGCAGCAAGTCCAGGGACATATAAAACATTACTAAATGACCCAAACTCGAGATCTATGCTACCTTTTCTTTTGCTAGAAGTTTCAAAATTGTCTCCCAAAACAATGTTCAGACCACTGGAAGAGTCAAGTGAAGTAAAATACTTACTTGCAGACACCATGTGTCTTGAAGCACCGGAATCAATGATGAATGATGAAGATTGGGAAGTGTTGGCCATCAATGCATGAACTCTCTCTTTGTCATCGGAATTTGATCCTCCATCCTTCCTCCTTGTGCTCTCTGGGAGAGGGATATTGGATTTCTCCAATAGTTGAGTTAATTGGTCAATGGTCTTCTTCATGCAAGAGCTTTCAGGATGAAATCCCTTGTTGCAATAATTGCACTTTGTCTTCTCATTCTTTTTGTTTGGATTCTTCTTGAAGTTTGATGACTTTCCATTAAAATTCTGCTTGTCTTTCCACTCACCAATGGGCTTCTTGAAGTTGCCTTTCTTCTTTCCTTTCGAATTCTTTGAGTATCCAACATTTAGACAGTGATATTTGGATGGATTTTTAATAGCTCCCATTAAGACCATCTTGTCTTGTTCTTGTGTTAATGACTCCATGCATTCTGAAAGTGACGGGCTTTTCCAATTTTTAATTGCTTTCTGGGTGGAATGGAAGGTGGAAACAAAGATTGAATAGTCGGGGCCAAGCTTGGAGAGAATGGCCAAAACTAATTGCTCATCTTTCTTGTCTATTCCACATTGCTTCAGCTGCAATACAAGAGACTTGAATTTGGAGAAGAAGTCTTGTATATTATCAAAATTTTGTGGACTCAAAGAGACTAGCTCGTTATCCAATTGATGGCCTCTCAATTCATCGATTTTACCGAACAGTTCTTGAAGTTTCAGTCATACTTCATTGGGTGAATTGAGGCCATCAAGATGAAATAAGATTTCTCTAGATGTAGTGACACATAGCAGCCCATAGGCTTCATCCCTTTGATTATGCCATTTATATTTCTCCACTGCTAAGTTGGGCTCAGCTTCTGTTGCCATGTTCACCCTGTAGAGCCCTTTGCTCCTCAGTAGAATCTCCATCTGTGCTTTCCAATCAAAGTAATTAAAAGGAGTGAGGATGATCTGTTGTGTATGATCCATTGCTACAACTGATATAAACTTATAGATTGATTTTAGAACACTTATGGATTCCAAAATGCGCCCTGCAGAGAATAGAATTCACCCAGTTAATTGATCAATGCGCCCTTCCTGAGACTGTTGGATCCTGCAAGAAAATCAATAGATGAAAGGAATAGATTGATGGCTCTGATACCATGTGAAAATCAGATCACATCCAAGAAATGATCAAGAAATTACACTCTCTCATATAAAAAATCTCACACAACTAGTCAAAAGACACAAAAATTATGCACAAGAGTATATTTCTGTATTAACTTCTCATGAATAGAATTACATTAGCCAACATATGAATGTAATAGGCTGTCATTAAATAAATTTATAGCATAAAATCAAATGGCTAAATATTCCAAACAAAGCTCCTAATCATCATACTTGCTAAATATGCCCATCCCCCCTAGGTGGCTAATGACTTTCCAAATCAGCCCAAAAGCTCACGAATTGCTAAATTAGTGAGCTAAAGGTGAAATATAGATAATAAAAAAATGCCAAATACGAGATTTGGGTGGCAATAGCATTAAGGAAAGTTTTTGGTGTAAAAAAGACTTTCCTAGGTTGACTAGCTTTTCCCTATGGGGGGAAAAGCAGTAAAAAGCAGCAATTTTTCACAAGTGCACCTTTCTTCCTCAAACCTTATCCATAAATATTTTGGAAGGCGCCTAAGTGGCCTAGGTGGCTTGTAGATCACACCATGGATGTATTTTAGCCTCTCATATTTCCTTATGGTCCACACAATGGCAATTTCCTTATTTATTACATAGAATCAACCAATACAAGATTAATTAATGCACCTTATGTAAATAAATTAATGGTAGGAAGTCTTAATTATTCCAACAAGAAGAAGTTGAATCAGAAGAAGAAACTCATACCCCAGTTTTGAGGAGATCATCTCGTGAAAGAAGGAAACCAAAAAGGTATCCCCTTCTTGATTTTTAGTATAATTTATCTTTATATATATTACAGATGATGATGCTAGAAATGTGAAGGAAGTGTTTTATCCAAAACGATCCCATCTTTTGTTAGGAAAATATGGGAACCCTCTTTTAGATTTAAATTCATTTTTTTACTTTTCAACGACTTTTAGCAGTTCATTTCATCAATTTTTACACTACAAGTACATTGGAGTTAATCTAAAAAAAACTAAGCACTTAATTAGCCCCGTTCCGATGTTTCTGACGTTCTAATATTCATGTTTAAGTAAAAAAAATTGAAACTTGGAAGTCGGGATGTCAACCCACTAGTAATAATATTTCCAACATTCCGATGTCGAGGTCCCTATTTCATAAACCTTGGAATTCGGAAGTCAAAAACCTATTTATACTTTGTAATTTTACACCTGACAAGTCGATGTCAATGTTTGTGATTTTCTCGAACCTTAGAAGTTGGGATGATATTTATTTATCACATAATTTTCCCTGACGTTTCGATGCCGATGTCTTATCCCATGAACCTCAGACCTCAGAAGTTGGAAAAACATTTATTTTCCGGATCTACTTCCGACGTTTCAATGCCAACATTTCCTATTCACATTAACCTCAGAATTTAGGATATCATTCATTTGGTTTCCAATTTTATTTCCTATACTTGATGTCCAACTTTTTTAAATTCTCAGCTGGCCCACCCAAACACTCTCATTCTAAATTGGAAGTTGATATTTCTCATGCATGCTTTAAAATAACCCTAAGAACTACCCAAATCGAACACAATTAATGGCTAATTATTACCTAAACCACCAATCCCTGATTGGTTTATTCGTAATTAATGATAAATGGATTTAGTCTTAACAAAGCTCATACTTAGTTAAATTTTAAAATTTGCATCACCATTGTCATGCTAAGAATTTGAATTACAGAATAGCAAAATTCTCTGCTTTTACACAAGGCTTGTATTTGCTCTCTGCAATCTTAGTTTGGATTTACTCCAAGTACTTCATATTTCATTTGGATTTTGTTTTGATATTTTGAAATTGAAAATAGCTTATGTTGTTTATAATGTGTTGCAGAACCGACTTTAGACACCATGGCTCGTAAAACCAAGTCGAAGGCTGTAATGGACGAATTGAAGCTGAGAGATCCCAATTTTGGATTTTATTCAAATACTGATGGATTGGTTTCCGATAGAATGTGTTTGGATTGGGCTAGAATTTATAGCATCTTCGACAATGATGACTTCTCAGATTTCAAAGAAGAAGCCCCAATTTATCAGAACATCAATAAGTCTCAATTCCATGCCATTTCCGCACACCCAACTATTATTCCTTTCACGGACTTGGTGAAGTGGATGATTGATTACACAAAAATCCCTACTTGCACATTTAGGGATTCTAACCACACTCTTTATGCTTCCTTCAAGCCAGATACATTTGCCAAAATTTATGCCCTAAAACTTCCTCAGCGGCTACTGACATAGGATTTTATAAGGGCCTTTGAGTATAAGTACAAAGCACTTGTTAATACTTGGATGGCTGACCCCAACAGTTTCATACTGAAATCTAACAGACACTACTCAATTTTCCTACTCAAGGAGCCACACGAATTGCTCACGGCCATGCTGTGTAGATTCTATGGTGCAGACAATTATTCATATTTCAAATTGGAATGGACCCCCCTAGCTCATCATATAGTTACTATAGGGAAAATATTCATTTGGGCGCAAATTTTCTCCATAACCCTCAGGGATGTGATCGCTCAAGCATAGAAATCTCCAACCACAAGGAAACCAAATTTCTACTTATCGGCATATCTAGTAGACATTATGTGTGCCTCTTTTTCTTATTATTCTATGAATTGGAATTGGACCAGGTAGAAATCTCCTATTCAAACTTATTGTTCAATCTCGTGGGAATACAATTACAAGCCTTATGCCTATGATATATGTGATAACTCCCTCAGTGTTGTATATTTTATCATCTTTAATAAGAATGCTCCCAGGCTTTCTAAAGATGCCATTTCTTTGGTGGCACCAATGGGTGACTAGTATGTTGGAGACATTTTTTTATCTATCTCAGGATATGGGGTAGTAACTCAGTTCACTTGTTACCGAGTTTTGTCCCTGATAGACTAGTTCTTTCATAGGCAGCTTATCCGATAGTTTTTTATGGAGTTCATGGTCATTGTCATTCCCAGAAAAGAAGGACATGGCCAAAATTCCCTCTGTATGTGGGGCATTTAGTTGCTCAAAACTCTTCCAATGCCTACATCCTAGCAAAAGCCTTGAATGATTTAAATTTAGGGTTTGCATTTAAGAGAATGAATGATCCAAAGGGATTCATAGCATATCATTTTATTCAAGCACAATTAAAGAGCTCATATGCCCATGAGAAAGAACCTAATGAGTCCCTTTATCAAGGTGCATCTATTTTTGAAGAAGTCCCGAGTGGAGTGGCTGATCTAGATTAGAGAATTCTCATACATGAAGCTCAAAGACAACAAAAGATAAAGGTAACAAAAGAGAGAAACATGGTTTTTCAGCAATGGGAATAAGCTTCCAAGGAAGCAATGGAAGCAGCTAGCAAAGCTATAGTGATCATCCCATATCTACCCAAATCTACAATAGAGAAGTAGTTGGATAAACAACAGGGAAAGCATCCTGTATCAGCTAGCCAACCCTCCACTCCTATTCAGAATATGAATGCCTTAATCTAGCATACCCAAGTTCTTCAAGGTAAATCCATCCCTTTTAATGAACCTGCCAATAATGTTGTTTCCTTCATTAAGCTATTACCTATGGTTCCAATGAAAATTGAAAATCATCCAAAGCCAGTTCCAAAACATGCCTCTTCACAACCTACTAATACTTTTATTAATTTAGAAAAAGAGAAATCAAGTTGTCCGCTAACATGAAAGGTACATCAGGAAAGACAAATCAAGTTCTACATCAAGAACATATGACCATGGTGACATGAAGACAAAGAATCATCCATAACCATTGATCACATAGAAGCTCTACTTACGAGGTATGTATAATTTGGTTCTACAATGGTTAACTTATGAGATATGCATGTTACTAGCACAAGTCATTGAAGAGAACAAGAAGACATTATGTGGGTATGTTAGACATAACTAGCAAGCATGATCATCCAGGTATGTTTTTCCTATATCAAATTAGAATCCTAAATTGTGTTCGGATCTTACATAAGTATACTTGGTATGATTGATAATTCATGAAGTTATAAGTTTGAGTAATCATGGGTTTATGCATATTATGCTTCTTAGTTTGATTAATGATATGACAAACTAGAAGAGTAAAAGAAGTCCTCCCTGAAACCTTGAATACTAATGCTTGTGATAAATTACCTATGTATGAAATGACCATAACCATACATGTTTAAGATTATTTAGAATCATAATGTTTTGATAGTATTGAGATTATTATACTAATGCATGTATGATTATGTATGAGATCTTGAGGATGACACTAGTGAACACTTAAGCATGCATAGTGGTCCAGGATGGATATAAGTTCAAAGACAGATAATCCAAGAAGCAAAGATCAAGAGGGAGCACACTCTAGTAGTTCATGCAAGGAAGCAAAGATTGAGAGGGAGTCCACCCAACAACTAAACAAAGATAAGTATTTGAATTATTATTTCTTGTATATATGATTACTTAAATGATGTTGTTCAGTCGTGTACATACTTATGTTCCTAGATTTAGGATGTATATTATTCATTTTAGAAAAGTTGCATTAATGAACAAGATACTACTAATATAGTAATGGGTAAGTGGCCTATGGTACTGTACAACATCCCATTGCTACTTATCTAGACTGGAACCTCTTTGTTAACATGTTGGGAGTTGTGCACACTCTTAACAATGTTCTGGTAGATATGGAAGGCATCTAGAAAGTTACGGGATATGGATAAATGTTGTATTGAAGCATTGGCTAAAATAATTGCATGACTGTATGACATATATTCTTATGTGTAAGATTTGTTCTGAAAACTATGAGAAGTTTCTAATCATGCAATTGAATTTGACTTGTAGGAAAGATCGTGTACAATCACCTACAAAAGAAGGACAACGAAATTTGTTCCAGCGACGAAGTTCAAGAAAACTACCTATTGAAGATATTGAAGAATCTAAAGTTGCCAGGATCTGGGATGTAGTAATGGAAGAATGCCATGATCGAGGAATACCAGTCAATCATGAAGAATGATGTCTGGGATGTGGTCCTGAGACCAGAAGGGAAGTTTGTTGTGACTTCCAAGTAGATCTACAAGATCAAGCATGCTGCGCATGGCAGCATAGAGAAATACAAGGCAAGTGATGAAGTGGAAGATACACCAAATGGATGTCAAGACAACTTTCTTGAATGGTGTAGTCGAAGAGGAAGTGGCGCAGCCACTCGGATTTGAGACACATGATAGGGAGACACATGTGTGCAAATTGAAGAAAGCCTTGTATGATTTGAAACAAGCACCCAGGACATGGTACGACAGGATTGACAGCTTCCTGACCATTTTGGGCTTTACCAAGATTAAATCGGATTCCAACCTTTACTAAAAGGTTGAGGAAGGCAATATAGTGATACTCCTACTGTATGTGGATGACCTGTTTGTAATAGGACAGGATAGGTTGATTGCCGACACGAAGAGGAAGCTTGATGCCGAGTTCGAGATGAAGGAATTGGGTATGATTCATTACTTTCTAGGTATGGAGGTGTGGCAGAGTGCAGATGGAATCTTCCTTGGAAAAGGGAAGTATGCAGTAGAGATCCTGAAGTAGTTTAGGATGATGGACTGCAAGGCCATGGCCACACCTATGGCATCGAACCTAAAGCTATTGAGTGATGCTTGATCAAAGTTGGTTGATGCCATGATGTATCGTTAGATTATTGGGTCCTTGATGTACCTGACAAACACGAGACCAGATATTTGCTTTACGGTGAACACATTGAGCTAGTTTCTGACGGATCCTAGACATGTTCACCTAATTGTTGTAAAGCATATTCTGAGGTACCTGAAGGGTACGGTTGATTATGGGATCAAGTATAATGCGGATCAAAAGTTTAATCTGGAGGGTTATGTTGATTTAGATTGGGCAGGTAGTGATGCAAATAGGAAGAGCACTTCGGGTGCTGCTTCAGTATGGGATCATGTGTGATCTATTGGTTTAGCAGGAAGAAGTCCTGCGTAGCACTTAGTACAGTCGAAGCAGAGTATGTCACAGCTTGTTCAGCTAGTTGTGAGGAAGTATGGCTAAGGAAGCTACTGTCTTATTTATTTGATCTCTAGTTGGATGCTACTTGTATCTATTGTGACAACCAGAGTTGTGTGAAGTTGTCAGAGAACCCGGTGTTCCATGACAAGTCGAAGCATATTGAGATCAAATATCACTATATCAGGGATATGGTGTAGAGAGGAGTAGTGAAGCTCCTGTATGTTGTGACAAATGAGCAGATTGTAGATGTGTTGACCAAACCACTAGCCAGAGTGAAGTTCGAGTACTTCAGAAAGAGGCTTGGTGTACTTCAGATCGAGGTTCCTTCTAAGGGGAAGTGATGAGTCTGGAAGACGCAGATGCACATGGGCATTTCTGACATGGTTGTAGATGTGTTCTCCCATGATCGTGATGTAATTGTGGAGCCATTCTCACATGGTGGCAGATGTGTTCTCCCATGGTGTAGATGTAAGGGCTAAAGCCATTTTTCACATGGTGGTAGATGTGTTCTCCCATGGTGAAAAAGTAAGGGTTGGAGCCTTCCCTGAATGGTGGTAGATGTGTTCTCCCATGTCGATGGTGTAAGTACTGTATGATGTACATATGGGTTGTGCTCCGTGGATGATGAGATGATATGAAGAGGACGATCATGTGTGATGATCATCAGGACGATGCTCCAGATGATATGCATCAGGACAATGTTGTGATGATGATCAGGATGATCATGTGATGATATGTATCAGGATGATGCTATGATGATGATCAGGATGATCATGTGTGGTGAGCATCAGGTCGATGCTCCAGATGTTGTACATCAGGATGATGTATTGTATGATGATGATCAGTACGATCATGAGCATCAGGAGGATGCTCCATGTGAGGATGATCAGGTGGATCATGAGTATCAGTTCGATACTCTGTGGCCATGGACAGATTGTGCAGGTAGCATAGAAAATATCCTGGGAGATCCAATAGTTTGAGCTCAGATACTCTTTTGAGGTTTTGCTACAAGTAGCATAAAAAAGATCCTAGGAGATCCAATAGTTTGCGCTCGGATACTCTTTCAAGGTTTTTCTATAGGTTGGCCGTGGATAGGTTGTGCGCTAAGCATATAATCTTGCCCTGGGATATTTGTAGATACTCTTGCGAGGTTTTTTCTATGGCATATAATAGCTCCCTAGGAGATATGGAAAATGCTCTTTCGAGGTTTTGCTTGGGAGGACATATAATCTTTCCCTGGGAGGTTTGCAGATACTCTTGCGAGTTTTTTCCTATGGCATATAATAGCTCCCTTGGAGATATGGAAAATGCTCTTTCGAGGTTTTGTCCTATGGCATATAATATTTCCCTGGGAGATCCGATACATTGAGCAGTAAGCTCGTAATCAGTCCTGGAATGCTCTTTCGAGGTTTTTCCATACCACATGTAATCAGTCCTGGAGATCTGATAGGTTGTGCTAGGCACGTAAAATTCTTTGGATGCTCTTTAGAGTTCTTGCTAGTCGTGCTATGCACATAAATGTTCCTGGGACACTCTTTTAAGGTTTTGTGGTGGTCACATGTAATAGCTCCCTGGGAGATCCGGTAGGTTGAGTAGTAAGCTCGTAATCAGTCCTAGGATGCTCTTTCGAGGTTTTGTTGACGCACATAATCAGTCCTGGGATCCACAAGATGGCCAGCTTGCAGAGATGATGAAGACCTACAAGAGGCTAGGCCTACAACCATCATGAAAAAGGGATGGCTCTATAGAACTTCCTATGACGAGAAGAATTGAGAGATAGCCTAGTGATCGAGATGACGAGTACAACAGCAATGACGATGATGCTCTGTGATCCAATGACAATGATCCAGCTCCAGAACTATTGATGACTTGTGTCAAGAGAATACCTTCCTAGTTAAGAGGGAGTGTTGATGTATTTGTAACTTCGGAAGATATTCACTTATATATCGTATGTATTACATTTGTACTTTATTGTATCCCCAACGGAGATGTATTATTCCTTCGATTGGAAGTGTCATCATTTGTATTTGCAAGTGTCACAAGTATTATTGTAAGTGTCGCAACTTATATTTGATGGGTTATTAGACCACCTTGGTGGGGTCGGCCCTGTATGAGTTGTGTGGGTCAAAGGGTTATTAGACCACCCTAGTGGGGTCGACCCAGTTAGCATTATGTTAAGTGGTTAAGTTGGGGCCGACCTAGTTAGAGTTAAAAGTCAAGTGAAGTAAAGTATAAATAGAGAGTGTGACTCTCTCATTTATTCATTCACACACTCACTCACTTCACATTAGTGAGAGAGAGGAGGAATGTGTTAGTTTTTCAGAATTTACTTCAATCTGATCTAGGATCTTAACTGAGAGAACAACATGTACATCATATCTACAGCATATCAATCATGGACACAATAATGCAAGCACACAAGAGACACAGAGTTTACTTGGGGAAAACCATAAAGGTGAAAAACCCCAATAACTTCCTCAGAGATAGATAGAGCAATGATACAACCCAAGAATAAGAGATAGACATCTCCCAGTAGTAGCTTCTCCTCGTCCACAAGTGCGCCTCTCTCCAAAGAGTGTGTGTCAGAATAGAATGATCAAATAGAGTGCCTCCCGCACTCTATTTATACATGACTTGACTTGCCTAATAACCTTTACTAGGTTAGCCTTAACTTAACCACATAACATAATGCTGACTGGGCCAACACCCAATAGGGTGGTCTAATAACCCTTTGACCCACATGACTTATACAGGGATGACCCCAACAAGGTGGTCTAATAACCCATCAAGTATAAGTTACGACACTTACAATATAAATGATGACACTTCTATATAGAGGAATAATAACATCTCTATAGGAATACAAACACTTCTGTATAGAGGAATAATACCATCTCTATAGGAGTACAATATACATAGATGAAATACATGGGTGAAATACATTCCGAAGTTACATATACATCAACACTCCCTCTTAACTAGGAAGGTATTTCTTGACATAGATCTGCTAGCACAAGTCTTCTTCTCTGGATGATCATCAGCGAATCATCATCCTTGAATCATCGTCATCGTCACTGTTGCTGCTATCTCAATCAATCTCTGAATCTACTCGTCATAGGAAGTTCTACAGAGCCAGACCTTTTTCATACTAGATGTAGGTCCACAATCTGCAGGTCTTCATCATCACTGGCCATACTATGGAATCCCCAAGACTTATTACATGCGTCAAAAAACCTGGCTGCAGCATCCCAGGCTGTTACGAGCACACAACTCTACCTGTTGGATCTTCCAGGAGCACATTACATGTGACTGTCACAAAACCTTAAAAGAGTCTCTTGACTAGCAAGAACCCTAAAGAGCATTTGAGGCCTTTTTCATCCTGTCCAGATCTCCAGGACTTATTACATGTGACCCCCACCACAAAACCTTAAAAGAGTGTCTTGTCAAGCAAGAACCGTAAAGAGCATCTCTAAGGCCTTTTTCATCCTGTCCAGATCTCCATGACTTATTACATGTGGTCATGGCAATGCCTCGAAAGAGCATTTGAGGCCTTTTTCATCCTGTCTAGATCTCCTAGGTCTACTTACATGCCATAGGACAAAACCTCGAAAGAGCGTTTTCTAGATCTCCCAGGGATCTATTATATGCCAATGGAAAAACCTAGCAAGAGAATATGCAAACCTCCCAGGGCGCTATTATATGTCCTCCCAAAGCAAAACCTCGAAAGAGCATTTGCCAGATCTCCCAGGGAGCTATTATATGCTAGCGGCAAAACCTAGCAAGAGAATCTGCAAACCTCCCAGGGTGCTATTATATGCTTATCTGCATAACCTGTCCATGGCCATAGAGTATCAACCTGATACTCACCATACATCATCCTGATGTACACATGATCATCCTGATCATCATCACTGCATCGTCCTGACACATGTCATTTGGACAACATCCTAAAGCTCATCATCCATGATCATCCTGATCATACAATGCATCCACCTGATGAATACACAGTATCTGCCTAATACATATCATCATACATGATCTACCTGATCATACAATGTATCCACCTGATACATATACAAATACTTGATCCACTTGATCATACCTGATACATATCAACATACATGATCTACCTAATCATACAATGTATCCACCTGATACATATACAAATACATACACATGATCCAACTAATCATATCCAGCATCCAACATGATGCATACATACATAAATGATCCAACTGATCATATCCAGCATCCAACATGATGCATATACATATACAGAGCAGTAATTGGAGCATCGTCCCAATGCTCATCATCCAGCGCTTACATCCACAGCCATGTGAAGGATCCTCCTTTCAACATGATTGGAATGGCTTCAGCAAATGTCTCCATCACTTCTTCCTCGAAGTGTCATCGATCTGAAGAACACCAAGCCTCTCTCTGAAGTACTCGAACTTCACTCTGGCTAGTAGCTTCGTCAGCACATCTACAATCTGCTCATCCGTCGCAACATACAGAAGCTTCATTGCTCCTCTCTGCACCATATCCTTGATATAGTGATATTTGATATCTATGTGTTTCGACCTATCGTGGAACACCGGGTTCTCAGACAGCTTCACACAACTATGGTTGTCACAAAAGATACCAGTAGCCTCCAGCAGGAGATCAAATAACTCAGACAGTAGCTTCCTAAGCCATACTGCCTCACAACTAGCCGAACAAGCTGCAACATACTCTGCTTCAGCTATATTCAATGCTACGCAGGACTGCTTCCTGCTATACCAAGAGATCACACCTGATCCCATACTGAAGCAACAACCAGAAGTGCTCTTCCTATCTGCAGCACTTCCTACCCAATCTGAATCAACATAACCCTGCAGGTTAAACTTTTGATTCGCATCATACTTGAGCCCATAGTCAACTGTACCCTTCAAGTACCTCAGAATATGCTTTACAGTAACCAGGTGAACACTCCTTGGATCCGTCAGAAACTGGCTCAATATGTTCACTGCAAAGCAAATATCTGGTCTCGTGTTCGTCAGGTACATCAAGGACCCAATCATCTGATGATACATAGTGACATCAACCGGCTTAGATGAATCATCACACAAAAGCTTTAGGTTTGATGCCATAGGTGTGGCCATGGCCTTGTAGTCCATCATCCTGAACCTCTTCAGGATCTCTACTGCATACTTCCCTTGTCCAAGGAAGATTCCATCTGCACTTTGCCACACCTTTATACCTAGAAAATAGTGCATCATCCCCATGTGTCGGCAATCAATATATCCTCTCCTGTTACAAACAAGTCATCCACATACAATAGTAGTATCACGAGATTGCCTTCCTCAACCTTGTAGTAAAGGTTGGAATCCTCTTTACTCTTGGTAAAGCCCAAACCTGATAGAAAGCCATCTATCCTGCCATACCAGGTCTTGGATTCCTGTTTCAAACCATACAGGGCTTTCTTCAGTTTGCACACATGTGATTCTCGGTCATGTGTCTCAAACCCGAGTGGCTGCTCCACATACACTTCCTCTTCGACTACACCATTCAAGAAAGTTGTATTGATATCCATCTGGTGTATCTTCCATTTCATCACTGCAGCCAGAGCAAGTACTGATCTGATGGAAGTGTTCCCGGCTATAAGTGTAGAAGTCTCTTCATACTCAATCCCTTTTTCTGGGAGAAGCCACGAGCTACAAACCTCGTTTTGTATTTCTCCATGCTACCATCTGCAGCACGCTTGATCTCATAGATCCATTTGGAAGTCACAACGGACTTCCCTTCAGGTCTTGGGACTGCATCCCAAACATCATTCTTCATGATCGACTGATCATGGCATTCTTCCATTACTTCATCCCAGATCCTAGGAACTTCAATATCTTCAATAGATATCTTTGTTGCTGAACAAATGTTGTAGTCCTGCTTTTGTAGGTGATGGTATACGATCTTTCCTACAAAACAAGTTAAATTGCATGATTAGAAACATCTCATAGTTTTCAGAACAAATTCTTACACATAAAGAAATATGTCATACAGTCATGCAATTATTTTAGCCAATGCTTCAATACAACATTTATCCATATCCCATAACTTTCTAGATGCCTTCCAATCTCTACCAGAACATTGTTAAGAGTGTGCACAACTCCCAACATGTCAGCAAAGAGGTTTCATTCTAGATAAGTAGCAATGGAATGTTGTACAGTGCCATAGGCCACTTACCCATCACATGTATATTAGTAGTATACTATTCATTAATGCAATTATTCTAATATGCATAATACACAACCTAAGTCTAGGAACATAAGCAGATACATCATTGAACAACATTATTTAAACAAACAAATATGTAAGAAATGACAATTCAAATACTTATCTTTGTTTGGTTGTTGGGTGGACTCTCTCTTAATCTTTGCAACTCCATCCTGATGTGGATTGTGAGAAGTGGTCGACTCCCTCTAAATATCTGCATCCTTGCAGAAACTACTAAAGTGTGCTCCCTCTTGATCTTTGCTTCCTGGATTACCTATCCTAAACTTATATCCATCCTCAATCACTATGCATGCTTACAAGTATCATTATTGTGATATCCTCGAGATCTCATACATAATCATACATTTATTAATATACTCTCAATACTATCAAAACACAATAATCTTAAGCATGTATAGTCATGATCATTTCAATTAGAAATAATAAGCATTAGTATTCAAGGACTCTTATGGTTAGTCATATCATAAATTAAAGTAAGAAACATAACACGCCTAAACCTGTGATTACTCAAACCTATACTTTTATGACTCTTCTAGTTAGTCATATCATCAATTAAGGTAAGAAACATAATATGCATACACCCATGATTATTCAAACCTATGAATAATCATTATCAATCATGCCATGTATACTTGTATAAGAGATCCTATCACAAGGTAGGATTCTAACATGATATAGGAAAAACATACCTATATTAGTATGTTGGCTAGTTATGTCTAACATACCCACATGATGTCTTCTTGTTCTCTTCAATGACTTGTGCTAGTAACCTGCATATCTCATAAGTTAACCATTATAGAACCAAGTTATACATACCTCGTAAATAGATCTTCTAGGTGATCCATGACAATGGATGAATCTTTGTCTTCATGTCACCATGATCATATGTTCTTGAACTAGAACATGATTTGTCTTTCTTGGTGTACCTTTCATGTTAGCGGACAACATAAACCTCATACAACACCATAATGCATTAGTACAATCATAAGAGTCAACACCCTAATCAATGAATATCTTCTATCATGCATTTATAATTTTATTAAGGTGATACGATAAGTCTAAATTTAATCAAGATTGTATTAATCGTAATAATATGAAGACAAACATACCATAAAATTAATCATGAACAAATCTCGAAACATACCTCGATAAGTCATACCTATCGAGATTGCTTGTAATCTTCTTATGAAAGGCCTTAGCCTCATCTCCCTCAGAAACAGGAGCTTCTTCACTTATGCAGATGACCAATCCATTTTCTTCTAGGATTAACCCAATCCACTTGATTTGCAGGAACTGAATCTGGAGATGGATTAAGGTTTGTCAGAGAAACCCTAAAAATTCAAACTTTGAATTTCAAACTTCTGAAAGGATAGAAAGATGCGCCTTTTTGAGCTGGTCAAGTTGGTATACTCAGAATTTGAAAACTACAAAGTTTCACCCCTCAAAATTGCCTTTTAGTTTTTCGGATTTACTGGGAGGACCTTGAATTAGGGTTTGATTTTCCCGGAGCTTCACCCAACCAAAAAGTTTGATTCAAAGCTCTAAGCTTCTATTTTTCTTAGGAGCTTCCAGCCGTGGTCACAGATTTCCAAAATTCCAAGTTTTGCAGAAGCCTTAATTTTCCATCTTTCCGATCAAAGTCCTGAACTGGGGTTTGATCAAGCCCGGCCTTCTTACCAACCAAAAAATATGATCTTGGTCTCTAAATTTTGATCTTTATGAGTAGCATCCAACCATGGTCTCCGATTACAAAAATTCCAACTTTCTCCAAAACCCTAAATTCCCGAAGCCATGAATGAAGGTGCTCAAAAATAATTTTGTTTGGACAGAAATATGCACCCGATTGTTTCTGGTGTAACTCTGAACATTCCAATCCACAGGGTCTGAAACTTCTACCTGTGGTAGCCCGACCTGTCATCTTTCCAACCCCATAGTTCTGACCTCAATTGGATTCACTGAGAGGGAGTTATGCCAAGTGTTGCAACATGACCTGTTTATGGGATAAAACAGGAGAGCGAACTTGTACGGAGAACCACGTGTCACTGGTTCAGTTTCAGCCTCTGAAAACATTACTTGAGAAAGTACAGGCCATGCACTACCTGTCACATTTTACGAAATTGCATTTGGATCTTCCTATCCCAATTTATGACCTTTTTTCCTAGGTCACCTGTTTATGACTCAGATCTGGAAGAGGCAGAAACCTTATATTGTACAGATCATAAAACACAAAGTACAATGAATTAGAAGTTTTCCTTTGGACACATGGTACATGGGGATCTCATATTTGACTTGTAAAAGTTATAGATATGAAAACGTCGCCAAAATGTCTTTATAGCGAAAGTTCTATGATGACTGGTTTTTTCTATATCAAGCCCTAGCATCACAAGTGCAACAAGTGTCATACATGCCATACCATGCCTTCTTTCAGGCTATCTCTGATACCATGTTAGTTTTCAGAATTTACTTCAATCTGATATAGGATCTTAACTGAGAGAACATGTACAACATAGCTACAGCATATCAATCATGGACACAATAATGCAAGCACACAAGAGACACAAAGTTTACTTGGGGAAAACCATAAAGGTGAAAAACCCCAATAACTTCCTCAGAGATAGATAGAGCAATGATACAAACCAAGAATAATAGATAGACATCTCCTAGCAACAGCTTCTCCTCCTCCACAAGTGCACCTCTCTCCAAAGAGTGTGTGTGAGAATAGAATGATCAAATAGAGTGCCTCCCGCACTCTATTTATACATGACTTGACTTGCCTAATAACCTTTACTAGGTCGGCCTTAGCTTAACCACATAACATAATGCTGATTGGGCCGACACCCAATAGGGTGGTCTAATAACCCTTTGACCCACATGACTTATATAGGGTTGACCCCAACAAGGTGGTCTAATAACCCATCAAGTATAAGTTACACTTACAATATAAATGACGACACTTTCGTATAGAGGAATAATAACTTCTCTATAGGAATACAAACACTTCCGTATAGAGGAATAATACCATCTCTATAGGAGTACAATATACATAGATGAAATACATGGGTGAAATACATTCTGAAGTTACATATACATAAACAGAATGTGCACAAGTGGAGGAGGAGCAGCTACTTCGAGAATATCTCTTGTTATGGGGTTTGATCTTTGTGATCTTTGTATTGATGCTCATTTTATCTCTTAGGAAGTTGCGGGATTTTTCACCTGCTTGGTTCTCCCTGGTGAAATGCTTTGTGTCTCTTGTCTCTTGTGTTTGATATGTTGTACATGTTGTTCTCTCAGTTAAGATCCTATATCAGATTGAATTAAATGCTGAAAAAACAACAAGGAGGAGGCCGAATTCACTGAAACTAATGATCCGTTGATTATGTAAGCACATAATTGAGTCAAAATTATTAGGATAAGTGGTAAATTAGGATTTTAAGCCCAAATAAATGATGTGTTGTTGGAAAATGACTCCAACAGTTGAGGACAATGTTCCTAGTACACTCCTACACTCTAGGGTTGAATCCTCTTCTTCCCAACCCACTAAGCCCATTGTAATAAATTTGCCTATAATCACAATTGTTCCAACTACCTTACTGGTACCTCAAGACCTTTCCCAATTAGCTACCACCACTCTTAGAAAACCATTACCTATTTCCAATATTGATGAACTGTTGGCCTCTACATTTGAGGACTCTGTTGATTTTAGAGAAGATATTGGATTTGTACTAGGTGATTATTGCTTAAGAAAAAGGCACAAGGTTGTTTTGAGGAAAGGCACCAAGAGAATCCAGGAAGGGGAAATGGTAGTTGGGGCAGTATAAAATCAAATCATATGGAAGAAAGTCACTGCTGATCCAAGAACATAAGTCATTGAGACAGGTGTTTCCATGGGAGCCTTCACTAGGGAATTGTTTTAATCTGTCTCTACTTTAACCAAGACGTTTGATGAAGAGAAGATCAAGATTGTTGTGTTACAGACAAAAAGGGATTAATATCTGCAAGAGAATTTCCTTAGGAATATTGAAGAGTTGAAAGCTCAACATCAATAGGAATTACATAGTCTATAGATCCAACTTCAACAAGTGTTACAATAGAAAGTCATAGTAAAGAATAAGGTGATGGAACAGGCTACTAAAATTGGAGATATCAAATTGCAAATAGAGCAATTTTAAAACTAAGAAGCTTCCTCTATCTTTTTTAATCTCATGGTGTAGGAATTTAAGGATGATTCCATTGCTACTAATGAGATTTTAGGGAAAACACGGACTCTATTTTTCCAAGGTTTAAATGAAGTCCAAGATGATTTCAGTTCTTTTGAGCACCTATCTGACCTTTTAGCAGATCATGTTGACAAAAAAAAGAAGGCACACTCAGCCTACAACCAACTTTGTGAATGGAAAGCTCATTTAAAGAATGCTCCTGCAACTGTTCCTCGTCTTAACCTGCTCAATCTTATGAAGACTCAGATATCTGTCAAATAATGGTAACTTGCATGTGATGAGGCTTTTCATATGATTGATAAAGGGCAAAAAATATGTGCTAGAAATTGGATGTTAACTGAAGGGTATATGGAAACCCTTGGTATGCCCTTGTTAGTTGAGTTGGATGAATCAGTGCTAGCTAAGTTGAGAATTGTTGAAGTCAATGAGAAGAGAGATCAATCAACTAGTCTAATTCGAGACATTCCCCAAGTTGATATATTTGCCTTCAAAACATTCATTTCGACCCTTATCCATGTGAAAAATATTTTGCAAGGTTTCTTGGACATTTGGTAAAAAATTGGAGCAAGGAGATTAGATCCTATTTATGTAAGGCTGAGCTCCAACTTGAGCATACTAATTACCCTGATGTCGTGGAGATGTGGAAAGTGTATTCAAAATGGAAATATTATCTCACTAGTCCTAGTCAAGATGATTAGATGTCCCCAAAATTATAGGAAACTCCGCACATTTTGTGGATATGATTTGTTTACTTGTATTTATTCTCTAGCAATAAGAGGTGAAGGGGGGGGGACCCTAGCCGAACCGATGGTGAAATGTCCTTGTACCAAACTTGCTTGAATTTTCTGTATCTTTTGGAAAAATGATGTAATGATTTGCAAGCATGTAATGAAATATGGAGACTATTATGCTTTTTTGGATCTCAGCATGATTTGAGTTTGAGCTTTCTCAACTTGTGATTGTTCTCTTGAGTTTTAATATTTTCATTATAAACATATTTTAAATATATTGTGACTTGTTATGATTATAGAGGTTGAAGTTAGATTTGATGGATTTATTCAATGATCAATTGATGTTGTGAACATGGTATTTTGAATATATTTATTGCTATTGTTTACGGATAATATCTTTGTGGTTGATTAATATATGACATTGATTATATTGTTGTAGAATTTAATTAGTTTCTTATTATTTTGTTTATAAACTCTCACTGGTTTTCATACACATGAACTAATGTCATCTTGATAATGTATGTATATGGGTAATGTTTGTGATGTTTTTCATGGTCAATTAAGTATTTCTCTTTAATTTATTCATTGCATTCTGTTTGAATCAGAAATCAAGTCAAAGAATTTATATTTTTCAAGTAGGTTTTTCTTGGATTCAACTAACTAGTAGTTAGGATTTTCTTAGATTCTTTTAACTGCTTTAGGTTAACCTTTTAGGATTAGATTCTCAACAACTCAAGTCTCATTTTGAAGGGGCAAAAACTCATATACAACCAACGGAGGCCTTGTATCCTTCAGAAACACTCACACGAAATGACTGAGGAATAGCGTGACTTTTGCATAAGTTTTCCTGACACCTTTGGATCAGATTGTTTCCTTTGCATTGATGACTTGGACAATTTCAGGCGTCAACATGAAGCTATTGATTCAGAGGATAGAAATCTCTAGAAGAAGAACATGGTTGAATAAATGGATGCCTTGGACAAAAATGAAGGTTAGGATCTAGTTAAGTTACCAACTAGAAGAAAATTTGTTGGCAACAAATGGCTATTTAAAAGGAATTTGAATGCAGAAGGTAAAGTGAAGTAAAAATACCACTTGGTAGATAAGGGATTTTCTCAGGTAGAGGGAATTGATTTTGGTGAAATATTTTCTCCTAATGAAAAATTAACTTCTATTATATTCCTTCTTGCTATTGTTGTTGCTTTTGTTCTTGAATTAGAGCAAATGGATGTGAAGACAATGTTCCTACATGGGGACCTGGAAGAAGAAATCTACATGAAGCAACCTGAAGGATTTACAGTAAAGGGTAATAAGGAGCTGGTTTGAAAGCTGAAGAAGTCCCTTTATGCTCTAAAATAGTCTCCAAGGATGTGGTACCAGAAGTTCGATACATACATATTGGGACTGGGATTTGTGAGAAGCAAAGTTGATCATCGTGTCTATTGCAAACATGTTGGAGAATTTTTTTTTTATGTAGTGTTGTATGTCGATGACATGTTGTTGGTTGGAAACTTCACATGAAGGTTATCAAGTAGGTGAAAAAAAACTATCCGCCAAGTTCAAGATTAAGGATCTTGGTGCTTCCAATTTCATTTTAGGGATGCAAATCAAGAGAAACCATGTAGAAAGGAAACTCTAGCTAAACCAAAGTAAATATGTTGAAACAATACTGCATAGGTTTAATATGTAGGAATGTAAACCAGTAAAATTTCATATTCCTATAGGTGCAATATTATCTAGAGAACAGTGTCCTAAGATTGAAGAAGAAAATAAGGCATGTCACATGTTCCTTATGCTAGTGCAGTTGGAGGTTTGATGTATTCCATGGTATGCACTAGACCAAACATTTCCCATTCAATGGGAATTTTGAGCAGGTATATGTCAAAACTAGGAAAGGAGCACTGGACAACTGTGAAGAGGGTGTTCAGGTATCTACGTGTAACAACAAATAGTGCAATTTGTTATCAAGGAAGAAGTGGATAGGACAGAGTGTTAAATGTACATGGCTTTGTTGATGCTGAATGGGTTGTAGATATAGATCGTAGAAGATCTACAAGTGGGTATGTATTTAACCTATTTGGAGGTGCTATCAGTTGAATGATTAAGAGACAGGCTATAGTGGCACTATCAACTATAAAAGTTGAATACATGGCATCCACTCATGCAAGTAAAGAGTTTGTATAGTTGCATAGATTGTGTTCGGACATTATGTTTGAATAACAATCTGTAAGGTTAGATTGTGGCAGTCAAAGTGTAATATTCCTACCAAATAACCCTACTTATCACTCAAGAACAAAGCATATTGATGTGCAATATCATTTTGTAAGATACATGGCTGAAAGCAAGAAGGTATTACTAGAGAAAGTCAACACTTTGAATAGTGTTGCAAATTCATTAACAAAATATGTGATCACTAAAAAGTTATCTTGGTGTAAAGGACCAATGGGAATTCATTCCCTAGATTGTTGATCCAATAAATTATTGTTCCCCCTATATGGAAAGAAAACAACAAGTGGGATAATGTTGGGTATGTGTTACATTCTTTGCATGTGTGTTGGGGGGGGGGTGCATCTTTGACCGCGCACCTAACGATCCCCTCACCTAGTGCTCTACCATATGCAATGGGTGTTGTGCAAAGCACTAGATCAGGGGGGTTATATGGGGGAGCTGTGTCGATTTCCTCCCCCTTTTGTGAAGCGAGTTTGAAATTTTTTGGGCTATTTTTGGCCTTTTTCGGTTCTTTCTAAAAATATGTAATTTAATCTCGGTTAAGGGATTGGAGTCTATTTTCTAATCTCGGTTAACGGATTAGGGTTTTGGATGTTGTGGAATACCTATATTTGTTTTGTGAGTGGTTAATAATCAATATGAGAAAATAAGAGATGTGGCTCTGATTTTTGTTGGTTTTCCTGGTAAGGGTTTTTAGGCTAAATCTTTGTGTATTATGTGTGAATGTTGTGGTGTAATATCTATTTTTTTAAAAGAAACTGCATGCTTTGCTTCTCTGCACAAGTTTAAAACTTACATTCAACCCATTCATGGAAATGAATGATAGTAGGTAGAAGCTAGGACACACCTCCTCCTCTCCCAATAGTACTAGGTACATCTTTCATACAACCCATTCATCCATTTGTAGGATGATTGAAAAACATGTTTATTGTCTCTACACAATTGAGACCAACATGTCAAAATTTCCAATAAAAATGATCTAACATAACTAATTCGTAATACACAACAATTCATATTTACCAAACTCTAGTGTCCACGTAATCTAACACAATTCAACATTCTTATGCATCTATGACCTTCCTATCATACTCATCAAGCCATCAATAGAATTATAATATTTCATGATGAAATTTAACATTTAAATTTAATCATTAATTGTAAATAAGGTTGTGCATGTGCATCTATGAAAAACAAAATCAAATAATAAAAATTGTAGATCTATCGACTAAAATATATGTCCTTTTATTCCAGGTCATTCTTTAAACTAGAATGCCATCAAATAATAAACACCAATGTATAATAATGTCCAAAAAAACAGGGCACTACATGATGTTTGTATTTATGAAAACATATTTGACCATATTGGTGCAACTAACATTCATGGTGATATGATTGCTTATTGGATAGTATGCTTGCATGTTCTTAATATATTTCATTTTTTCTTAAATAAATAAGCAAAGGAACAAGCTCAAATACCCCATGGTTTGTTGAAGATAAAAAATTTAAAAGTTGCAAAGGAAATTAGGGGTTCAAGCTGAAAGACACACAAAATTCATAGAAAATATATCAAAAACATAGCAAAGGCATTTACTACATTGGAAAGGATCAAACCTCTAATATCAAGGCCACTTGTAGAGAAATCACTTAATAGTTGTAGCTGGTCATGAAGCATTGAGACATCAAATGGTCAAAGAAACATCAGAAGTAGTGAGCTCCAATAATGCTTAGTATTGAGAACCAAGATGTATTGGAGTCTATACTTTAAGTATCAACCAGGGAACATGATCTTGTGAAGCAAACTGCACTATATATGCATTTCAGATCTTATCAATGTTCAATAGGAACCTTTTTTGGGGGGGTTCTTCTTGATGGTGATGTGTCATGTACTTTCTACTCAACTAACTATAAAAGAATGCAACAATTACTGCTCCGAGCTTATTTAAATTGATCAATCTAGTATACATAAATTCTCAGACAAGTAGTGTAGAAACAAAATGGAAATAAAACTTCTAATTTCTTGAAATAAATCCATAATCGTATCTCTTCCAATCATCCAGTTGTATTGCTACATTTCAAGGCATACAGACCTGAATCAATAGGTCACACGCTAATAACAATGGAAATCAAACTTATGATTACTTGAAATAAATTGTAATCCTATTTCTTTGAATCATCTAGTTGTACTGCTATATTAGTTCAATACATACAAATTGGAATCAAAAGGTCACACATTAACAATAATGGAAATCAAATACTGAAGCATAATCAACTTATCAATGGTGAGAAACTACATAACTATGTAACAATTAATCTAATGCATGCATGTGAACTACTGGAAATACACACCGTACTGTGAATGTGATCAATGGAGTTACATGAAACATAAACAATAATGTTAGTCAATAGAGCTACATAAAATGTGGACATCATGATAAAAAATAGAAACAATTTCAATATATGCATTCACAACATAATTAGAACAACTATGAAGCAAAGAACAGAAGGGTGAGACCCTCTTGTGCTGTAGAGTGGGCCCTCACTCTGCAGCATTGGTGATATCTAATCATTGCACAATTTTAGAACTCAAATATCGAATTAAATTGGATTCTATTCTTCCCAAAAATAATAATCGAAGTCGAAGCTAGAGGTTTTCAATGTTTAGCCCTCTTTTATACAAAAATTCATAAATCACGAGGTGGTTGCCTCCTTGCATGGAAACCAAAAAGTAAGAGTATCAATCAATTTTCTTTAATACTGGGAGTTGATCCCCCTAAAAAGATATACATCAATAATGTCTGATCAAAATAGAAGGGACATGATCCAACAATGTAAATAATTACGTTGGAGTATATTGAGTTCTGTGGCATCATTTTGTTAGTCGTGTGTCATTGGTTCTCGACCAATAGAACTGGAAAAATGGCTTACACCCTCTTGCTATCAGAGAATTGGTAAACAAGTGGTACATAGAATTTTGTCATCAACTATTGCAAAGGAGTTTGTCAGCAATTGCATTGGAGGGATCTTAGCAGTAGGAATACATCCTAAACGGCACCTGTAAAGAAAACTATTCCATAGCCGCATATAACCTCGGTTGTTAGCTCAGTTTTGGAGTATAATCTATTTATTTCCACATAAAATAAGAATGTGTTTATAACATCTCCATAAGGAGAGGATATGAAAGAAATGCCTGGAAATGGTGGGAAAGGACAAGGAATGTGATTGAATAGCCATCTAGGATAGTGCAAGGAATCAATCATTTACCACGCTCATAAAAAACTATTAATACTTTCCGAAAGAACACTTCAAAGGTATAACTAATTAAAGGTTCATTTGGACCAAAATTATGAAATTTCTTGTTGGTTCATTATTTTCAAGCAACCTTGTTGAGATAAACTTGTAGGTTGTTCAAGAAGAGGTTATAACATTTTGGGAATCAAACTCTCATTTTTAACCAATTGAAAATAAGGTTGTGCATCAAAGATTATGTCAATGCATATATCAAAGTCATGAAAAAGATAGAATGGGAATCAAACAAGTTTATTTATTCAAAAGTTTCAAGTAGATAAATTACATGGTTCAAATTGTAATTAACACATAAATGAAAAGTTGAAACTTTGGTACATCGGGCCAAACACTGTTCATGACACATATGTTTGTCATTATCATGTGTAAATTCAATTATATTATGAGACATTACAATACTTTAATAAAAGTATTTTCCTATTAACCCTCCTCCATTTGTTCATGAATTTATTTCCCTCATACCATGCAGTGGAAGAATTAGAGATGTTTTTTACAAAAAAATGTGTTGGAGGAAAAAATATGACGATTCTGGTAATTGGTCACTCCTTGATAGAAAATTTCTTATTGATCTTTCCAATCTAGATTGACAAATAACACGGTGAAGTAAAATGGATATGAATATTTGGTTTCTTCTCCTAAAGCAACCTCCAAAGCATTCACCTATTCGAATATGCCATTACCATAAGAGATTTCATGTAGAACTTTAGAGATGAAGTATGCAAATACATCCTGCACTCTTAGAAGGATAGGTGGTAGAACTTATTCAGCTATTCGAATATGCCATTACCATCAGAGATTTCATGTAGAACTTATGGGTGGTAGAACTTATAGTTCAAACAAGATTGTGAAGTATTTCCTAATGACATGATATTATTAGTGTTTGACTTCATATAAAACTATACATTCACCGCACAAAGGGAGATACAACTAGAATACTATCATTTTGACCAGGGTACTAAATTTGTGTGAGTTATATATAAACATGAACAAGAGAACATTGCTGGTAGATTCAACATCGTAAATACTTTTTATGTCATTACAGAGTATATTTTTTATATATTTGAATCACTTCTATGCTTTGGTTTGGTTTACTTGAATTGATTTCATGTTTCGACTACCATGTTTAATTTTGACCCTTATCACATCCATTAATTTTGAACACTTTGGTGGATTCAAATAAATAGATTAAATGTTAATTTCAGTGATTTTTATTCACGTCCTGAAAAAATTTGATGGAGACAACCTTTGAAATTTTAATTTGAAACGAAAGTACTAATTTTTATCAAATTCTTATTTTACCTAAACAATAATTTTTATGCTATTTTATTCATATCATTATTTATCTCCTTAATTAAATTCTTCATTAAAATCAATGTAATTGAATAAAACAATTAAAAGGTCAAATTTTTTATATAATAACTTTACATGCATTTTTTACTTTAATATTTTTGATACTCTCATTATTATTATTATCATACCAAAAAATAATTTATATTTTAAAAAGAAAAGTTTTTTTATTTTAATAATATTGCAAAGCTATATTTTGATTAATATATTATCATACCAAAAAATAATTTATATTTTAAAAAGAAAGTTTTTTATTTTAATAATATTGCAAAGCCATATTTTGATTAATATATATCTTTTAAAAAGAGACCTTATACATGTCACATTCTATTATTATCTTTGTTAGATATTTCATTAACAGGTCTTTGAAAATATTTTAGCAAGTATGATCATAATTATAATTGAAAGCACTCTTTGGTTTATGTTTTTTTATAGTTTGCTATCAAAATATTGAATTCATGATTTTTGTTTGCAGGGATTAAAATCAAAATTTATATGAAACCTTTTTTTTTATAAAACAAGTGATTTTTATTTTTATTTTTTTTTTTAAAAATATATATATTTATACAAATAAAGTAAAATTTGTTCTGACAATTAACAAGGTTTCTTTGCTAAAATATAATTTTGTTAAAGTATCAAATGAATTTCTTATTAGTTTTTATTGGCCTGCTAAGCAACAAGGACTATAGAAATCGGTTTTGGCATTTATATTAATCGGTGCACAATTTTTTACTCATTATATACTAAGTTTTTTGGTATATATTTCTTTACTGACCATTAAACCATTAGGCATTAGGCAGGGGCTCCGTTTTTATTAAACCATTAAAAATTAAACCAACTGACAAGCATTGAAATCGATGTTTGTCTGGCAGGCTGCATGAATGCTTTGCGTGGCAGGTTGCATGCAAGCAGTGGCTTTATTGGAACACGCGTTGTGAAGTGAGATCACATGTCCATGTGCTAGCGTGGCAGATGAAACCTTCGCGTTCTGACAATGCACGGACCGAATCCAACTATTTATATATTCAAAGCAACTCAGAATTTTCAATCATTTCTCTAAGTTTGCAGAAATAGCAACGTTGTTTCTGTAAGTGTTTGAATTTAAATATTGTCAGGTTGATTTTGAGTTCGAATCTTGGGAGTAGGTTTAGTTTTATGTCAGTTTAAGCACCAAACAAGCTCTGCGACTCACCCAACAATGGATAGGAAGCAAAAAGGGTATAGGCTGGGGTGGATGGGAAATTTAAGAGTAAAATATTGAGTTTCCAGATGATAGAGAGTAAAGGGCCTGAAACAGCTGCTGAACCACAACTTAATGAACAGGAGAAGTGGGTATCCATGCATATGAAACAACTAACTTTGCTGTTGGTTTTGTTGGATGGTACGACTAGCTAGTATGAATGGGAAATTGGATAAATAGAATGGAAAATTTGATAAATAGAAGGTGGCGTTTAAATATGGAGTTTGCACCGCCTTCAAGCAAAGTTTATGCTCAAAATGTGTTACTTTCTTTGCCACTTTGCCTCATTTCCATTTCCAGTATATGCCGGAGAAATTAGGTAAACGACCTCAAGATTTAACTATAACATTGTAAGAATTCCCATTTCGGCTGCTATTTTGGTCCCAGCCCTGGCTCTCTTGGTCCCAGCCACTTTCTAGGTCGTTTCGATCTGTTCCGTGGGCGCTTTTGGCGTTAGGAAGCTTCAGAGATATGGCGGTTATAGGTAAATTTTGTTTATAAATAAACTCTTTAGTGTTCAATATAAATTTATAATATTCTAACAGTCGGGTAAACGTTTTCCACGAGGGGTTATGTTTGTGTTTATTCAGAGCTCCTCCTGTCCTTTGTGAAGTGAATTTATGATATAAACTACATTAGAGCACGATATACTCAAATTTTAGAGGGATTTGCAAGACATTGAGCTAGAAATCACAACAAGAGCTTCACCTCTATTGCGTTTACTTTGTATGGTAGTCGAAGGGTTTGGACGGAGAAAATTCTCTTCTGCCTCCTTCAGAGCGCAATATTCTAGACGGTAGGCTCTCAGAAGTTGCCTTGGTGAAACTTTCAAACTTGTAGAGGGGTTCTGTGCCTCTATGGTTGCTTCTTTTGCATATTTTCTTTCTGTGTGTTTTTAAATATTGGAAAAATATGAGTATTTGTCACAAAGCATAAAGCTGAACGGACGAGGCCTCTCGCATCAACTGTTAATGGCATGTGCATGTTGTCCGTATATATGCTGAGTCGCACTTGCAACCTGTTATATAGCCCTGGAATTTGTTTTTTTAGCTCTGGGAATTGAAGGATGCTATGCTATTGTTCTGTTTCATTGGTCTAAGATCGGCGAGCATTAAACATAATACAAATCATCCTGTGAAGCTGCAAAATAATTAATTTTATTAATAAAATTGTTGAATGATATTGGTAATACACAATCCCAATTGACAATATTTAAATGTAACAGTAAAATTTGCATTGCTATTACAAATCATTTTAAGTTTGACGGCAGGATGAAACATATTTAAGTACAGTATTATTTTATAAGATAAGCGGTGGAGAAGAACATCATAAAAATGGAATACTTTACAACAGAGGAAATTATAGCAGATGCATTCAGACAAAGGCATTGCCAGGAGATAAGACGTTTGGATACTGTATAAGGGAATACAATCTTCAATAGGTCATCTAAGAGATAATTGTCGACGTGGGAGTGTTCAAAATAAGAATATACATAATTATATCCAGCATATAATTATATGCAGCTAATTTTATGAGAATAAATTTATATGAAATAAATGTAATCTGCTGTATGCAGGCAATTTTAGGCATGCTAGGAACAAATTTAGAAGTATACTTTTTGTATAAATTGTTAGATAAGTAAATTAGAATTATGGAATGTATTTTTTTTAACAAGTTCCTTTTTACGTTATGTTTTTCCAAGTGTTTTTATTTTCCTATATATATATATATATATATATATATATATATATATTAACAAATAACATCTTTGACCGCTTGATAAAATGCATCTTGTGGGTTACAGCACCTTTTTCTTACCTATTAGACCCAAAACCAAGGGTTTAGAGCTATCGGGGCTGCTTCTTACTCCCATGTGTGGATAACCTGACCGACTTAGCGGGGGTACTCTAGAGCGGGTAAATTTATCTATGGAGGGGAGACTGAAGGAGCAACAAAAAATATTATAGTAGAGCATACTCAAACTGAGGTAGTATAACGCTCCCACACTATCCATCCATTCCCCTTCACCCCTACCAAGCAATACAATCTACTTTATCTTGCTGTGCCATCAGTGGAATGCATAATTTGAACTGAAAAATAAATCTGATTCTCGAAATTGTAATTAAATTCAAGACAATTTAGTATTTTTTTCAATTCAACATTTGTACTCAACAATTTGGCCAAAGGTTTGGTCAGATTGTAATGCTCTAAAGAAATGGCTTTGCATGTGTTTGGATGTACCTCATTGCGACATTTGAACAATAAACTTATATTATCTCATGTATTTCATTGTTAATTGGCTTGATAAGTCGTGGTTGTAAACGCCCTTCGGATTCAGCTCTAATGTGTTTGTACTTCTAATAACTTATTCCTTTTCTTTGTTTATTGCTTTATTGGAGAGCTGTGTTCCCTTATATGAGAGTTTATTATTGTTGAGTTCAATATCCTGAACATGCATTTCTGAACTAGGTTTGTTTTTGACAATTTTTGGCCGTGTTCTGATTTTGTTCTCAAGTTGAAAATTGTAAAATGTTTGTATACAACCAATTCCTGTTCCTTGGGGACAGAGATGTTATGTGCTGGTTTAAACTTATTCTCTTTTAAAGGTCAAGGATAACTTATAAATCTATTTTCCTCAAGAAAAATTATTAACTTCAATGAACTCTAATGTTAAATAAAGGGTAAATTAGGGTGTTGCAGAGAGGGTTTGGAATATATTTGCACAGTTTGAAGTGGGTAAATTAGGGTGTTGCAGAGAGGGTTTGGAATATATTTGCACAGTTTGAAGTGGATGTTCTGTGAAATTCGGCCAACCATATACTGACAGAAATGTAGTTGCTCAAAATCTCTCTACGATTTTGGCGATGTTAAATCTGCGAGATCTATCATGTCTTGACAAATGACCATGTCTACCATTTGCCCAAATAGCCTTCTATATCGACAAAGTTACCATCTTACATTCTCAAAATTCTATTTATCTCTCAAATTTTGTAGGCACAGTTTTCATAGACCCCGCAGCCTTTAGGTAGGGACTAGCAGTTTTACTGCTATTTATCTTGTTTACGTTTAGTTGTTGAATAGTGATTGACTTTATTTTATTTTGAAATTACTTGGCTTATTAAAGCCTATGCACTAATCTCAAATTTGTTTTTATCTTCTTTCACAATCATTGGTTTAAAAATTTATGAAAAAGTTCATAATAATAAAATTACATTCCCATAAAAAAATAATATGTCTTTGGTTGTGATTATAAAGTTTTGGATGTATGATGGTTAATCAAAAGGTAAGGTATCGTTTTAAACTCCTCTATGTAGATTAACCAAAGCCTACGCATTGAAATTATAATGCAATTTTTATGTTGAGAGGCATGTATATCTTAAAATTTTGGGGTGGATTACCATCTATGTTTTTCGTAGATTGCAGGAGGATGGGACAAGTGTACTATTTAGATTGATTCTATGGAAGTTGTTCAAAATTCTAAATAAAAAATTATAAAAAATAAAAAAATATAGGAAATAACTGGTAGTTGATGCATGGATAACTCGAGTAGTGCAGATAAGTGAACAAAGTTGGGTGATAAGATGTAGAAATTATAAAAAAATAGAATATAAAAATAAATGGTTGATAACTAGTAGCTAATGCATGGATAACAGGAAGTTAGCGGTACACAATCAGTTTAACTAGAATAAGGTATGTGATAACAGGTAGCTGAGGCATGGATAAGGGCAGTTTGTAGCAAACAACTTGTTTAACTAGAACAAGGTGAAAACTTACAATTACCCATAAAGAACAAGTAAAAAAGAAGAGTTAAGGCAGACTTTACATTTGGTCACACAAAGGTAATATACACTTCTACATATGAGGGTTTATTTCTTGAATTTCGTGTATTACTGGTTCTTATTGTAATACCCTCAGTTTTGACTTGGAATATATTTAATCAAAATTATGTATATAATGTAAATATGCTAGTATGGATTCCTAGTGTGGAGTTCAAGTCCAAGGCCCAAATATATATAGTATCTTGGACCATATGATTGGCTTATCATGCCAATTCGAACGTATGTAAATACTATGTTGGAAATTAATAAAATGGTCCAAGATGGTTTTGTAAAGAGCACTAGAGGAGTTATGATTCCACCAGAGGGGAAGAGGAAGGGGGCTTACGGAGAAACCAAATCCTATGTTGCCATGTGTCAACTTTAGAACTCATCCAAAATATGCCATGTGACTTAAATAAACCAATCACCTTCTCTTGACTACTAAATCCAATCATTGAATGCATATGTAAGGTTGGTGGGAAAAGTCACTTCATGTAGTTATTGAAGAATGGGAGTTGTGACAGTTATGTCAGCTGTCAACAATCCTATTTCTTCTATGGTTAGAAGCTATGTCAGTTGTTTTTTCACCATTACCTCATAGCCTTGGATTCAACACTCTTTTGATCATTCTCTTATGCATGTTTTCTACACTACGTAGATTTTTCCATTGATGTTCATGACCATTACCAGACTGTGTTTAACCTAGAAATTCAAATTTGAAGAAAAAGTTGCATTTTGGAAGGGAAAATAGATGGTTGTAAGTAAGCATGGAGGTTGGGAAAGCTAGGAACATTTACCCATTGAGTTCTGCTACTCTTGGATGCTTGAGAAGCCATGAATTAATGTTGCAGGAGGTTCTCCATTAGCATACAGCAGGTTGGACTCTTACTGCACACACTCATAAGCATTGTAAGGGTTGGATTTCATGAGGGAATTGTGGATCTGTGAAGGGAAATGCCTTCCTTGTGTTGTGTGGAGTAGTTGGAAGGAGTGTCATGGATGTGATGACTTAATGAGACCCCTGGAGAGCTCTAGTTGAGCATTTTGGCTAAGCATAGTGAGTAGAAGGGTTCTAAGAGATAGAAACTTGTAGGTGTTTCCTTTTCCCTGGTGGCCTCATAGCCCATCTTGGGGATGGCCTCTTAACAAAAAGAGTATATGCTGTCATCCAAGTTTTCAAAGGAATATATTTGAGAGGAGCTTATATGGATAACCTATGTATACTTTTGTACTCTACGTACATTTAGGACTACTCAACTAAGTCCATCATCAGGAGAATGTTTGGATCACTATTAATTTTGTGCTTAATATCTTCCATTAATATTAATGTTAGAAAAACAGGATCACAGAGCAATAACAATAAACATAAATGCAAATATAATCACACACACATTACAAGAGAGACACAGATATGTCATGGTTTACCCCAACTTGGGCTATGTCCACACTAAAGTTGCCAGTCCTTATTATTATTCCGTCCAGCAAAGTGAAGGGATACAACCTGCAACACAACCGTTGCACTTCCTCTTCACTGTCTCACAGTCTCTCTTCTTGCTCTCAGATATCTTTACAATGAATAATACCTAATACATCAACCCTATCCGCATTACAATGTATTTTTTTGATAAGGGAAATACAGTGGGAAAATACCACGGGTTACCCAAAACCATGGGCCTGAAAATTTTTGGCGAAAACAACCCCAAAACATTTTATCGGGGGCGTTTCCCCCAAACCCCAAGGTAGGGGAATGAGTGTACAGTCCTATGAGGTGCACAGCTGAGACAATATCATCTATGAGAATAGAAGATCTGGCTCCACAAACAACAATTAATTTTTATCATTGAAACCAATGTTAGTCGATGGTGGATTGTTGTTTATTTAGAAGATTTAAAATTGGTTTCCAAGATTCGCTAAGAATTAAGCCCTCATCCCTATTGAAATTTCTTGGGTGTTTCTCAATTTCCAAAGCCTCACGGATCCATCTCTTATTGTACTGTTCTTCAAGAGCAATGACATTATCCCTCTCAATGCAAATATGCTAGTGCTGAATTTTTTATCCTCCCATATGTTATGTCTGTGCAATGCTCCTTTAGTCTTGTTATTATTGATCTTCCTGTCTCTCCGATGTACTCTTCATCACACGAACAAGGAATTGAATATACTCCTTTCTTGAGCATGGGATCAACTAGATCTTTTGCTTTGTCCAACATGTTTCTCAAAGAATTGGTGTAATGTCCCCATTTTGACCCTTAGGGTATTTTGGTTGTTAATGTAAACATTGTATATATGTGATGTATAATTCCTAGCGTGGGGCTCAAGGCCAAGGCGTCGCTAGTGAATGCTCAGCTTTGAGAGGAAAGTATTGGACATTGTGTTATCCATGTGCTATTAAGCCATGGAAATTGTAAAAATGACGTAAACAAATCTCATGTAATAAAAATACCAAGGGGATGGCTATGGATGAAACTAAATGAGGGGGCTATGTGTATCCACTACGGAGTGGTGAAGGGGTTATGGGATTGAACCCTAGGCTTCCATATGTCACCTTGAGAACCCCTTTGACTGTCCTAGATGTCATTTATTACTGTTGTAAGCTAGTACTGGAGGAGGACTTTTCATGAGGTCGATGGAGTATGGGGCATCCCTAAAATCCGTAAGGAAGGGTATGGGGCTCTTTTTTCTTGTCCCATAATCCACTCCACCTCTTGGGGGAACGCATTCCTCATCCCCATTTCGATTACTAATGGAGGAGGCATCATTTGGACCCTTACGCAGACCCAACAATGGAGGGAGGAACCCAAAGTCGCGATCCTGAGGGAGGCTGCGATTCGCAGATCCAAAGATGCATAGAAAATTCGTGTGGGAAGTGGAATCCCCCAAACTATGGGGAGAATACGAGAGCGTGAGATGCCCATAAGTTCATGACAAAACCCAAATCTAATAGCTTGAAATCCTGTTGCGGGACAGAGCCATTCGATCGCAACATTGAAAAATATTCAAGTGCGGATCGCAGTGGGAAGAGACCAGGAGGGTTTACACTACATGGTGGAGCCATTGTGGGATCATTTACCCTTGATTTAGCATTTGGGACAAGCCATACCTGCCCATTTCAATGTTGGGGGAAGGGGCTCCCAAGGGACTGTGTAGTAGAGAAGGGGGCCTTACTTAGGCTGAGAGTGGAGGTGATGGGGGTTCCTGGACTGTCTAAGGCCATTTGGTTATGACTACAGCTCTCTAGATGAGCTCATTGAGCTAGGAAACTCCTTACCTATCTCCCACTTGCTTAACAAAGCCAGCTGTGTGCTGGATGACCTGAATGACTGAGAACCCAAGGCTGTGAGTGAACCTGAGTGGTCCTCCTTAGTGGATACATAGCCCCATCTCAGGGATGCTCTTTGAGTGCTGAAAGAATATAGGTTGTGCAGAGACCTATGGTTGGGTTGGAACGTTGCATTCCATAGCTAGTTTTCTTGGTGATTTCATCTCAAAGATAAGTGTTCTTTGTGCTTTGAGTCATGCTCATTCTGTGCTCTACAATGTTTAATTATTGACTGTATTGTGGAAGATAAATGATGTAGGTTAGATGATAAAGTCTGTGCATTGCATGAGAAGTGGTTAAATACTCTGTATGATGTTTTATTGCCCTATGTTTATCGATGTATAAACATGTATACATGACTTACTTACCATGCTCATGCACATCTACATTCTTATATTTGTACTTATATGAATTTGTGCCTTGATGAATAGGACTAGGTGATGTAAATGCCAAGATACTTAGAAGGTTCAGTCAGGGCCTTGGGGAAGGAATAGACACCCCCCTTGGTGTGATCATAACCCTTTTGTGGGTCTAGATTGACTGGAGGAGACATGGCAGAGTGGTAAAGAGGCATGGATGAGGTTTGGGGTAACCTATTGCTGAAAAAAAAAGGTCAGAATTATCAAGTGTTGCAACGGATCATGCAGTCACATAGTGCTCACTGAGATCCTTCCAACGATACTTATTTTTCCCAAAATGGACTTGGGATGAGAAATTTATGAGCCAGATAAGTTGTGTAATTGGGATTACAACTTTCCAAACCCGCAATGCGGATTGCGGAAGTCGGAAGGGTGATTCTATGGAGTTATGGGTGGTGGTTCAGACTTCTGACTCCCGCAACATGGATTGCGGATTGCGGAAGTCAGAAGAGTAAATTTTCCGTAGTTGTAAAATGGTGGTTCCGAATTCCGACTTCCGCAAGGCGGATTGTGGATTGCGGAAGTCAAAAAGGTAATTTTTCTGGATTGGTGAATTTGGAGTTCCGACTTCCGAGTTCCGCATTGCAGATTGCGGATGTCGGAGGAGTAGTTCGTCGAAGTTGAGAATTTAGGGTTTACGAATTCCGAATTTCGCATCGCAGGTTGCGGATTGCGGAATTCAGAGGCATTATTCGACGAGGTGGAATATTTGGTGTTCCAACTTCTGATTTCTGCACTGCGGATTGCGGATTTCGGAGGTGCATTTCTTCGACGTTGTCCATTTGGGGGTTCCGAATTCTAACTCTCGCAAGGAGTATTGCGGATTTCGGAAGTCGGAGAGGAAATTTATTCGGAACAGAGAATTGGAGTCCCTATTTTCAAATCGCGCATTGTGAATTGTGGATTGCGGAAGTCGGAGGTGAAGTTTTTCGGAGTGGCAGAGATTGGAGTTCTGACTTCCTAATCCCACATTGCAGATTGTGGATTGCGGAAGTTAGAGATGAAGTTTTTCGAAGGGGCGGAGTTTGGCATTCTGACTTTCGAGTTCTGCATTGGGGATTGGGGATTGCGGAAGTTGGAGGCATGTTTCATCGAAGTTGGAATTGGTGGCTCCGACTTCCGAATTCCACAAGGAGGATTGCGGATTGCAGAAGTCGGAGGGATGTTTCTACAAAACTGCGAAATTGTGGTTCCGCCGTTCCGAATTCCACATTGCGGCTTGTGGATTGTGGATTATAGACTGAAGATGGTTTTTTTTTTAAGTCATGGAAGCTTGAAGAAAAAAAATTTATTAGTGGTTTGTAAGGTTCGCCTCTAAAGGGCACCGAGGTGGCCGAGGATGTGACAGATGGTATCAGAGCCCAAGGTTGCAGCACTGGGGCTGCTTGGGATAGAGTAAGAGCTTACAAGAGTATTATAGTTGTGGATCGAACATAGATCATAAGGTGAATGTCCCTCATTGATAACAGATCCATGGATGAGGAAGACTGTCGAGCAAAGCAGAGAGGCCATGAAATTAGATCAGCTATGATGTGGAAGAGGAATTCCATGCTATGATGAGGAATTGGAAATGGAGAATTCCTAAACTCTTCTCTTGCTGATATAATTATATTTTCTTATTTTTATATATATGAAATTATGGCATAGGAATGTTGAAAATGAAAGAGATTAGGTAGTTAAAATGCATAGGCACTAGTGGGCATATTAAGAGATAATGCATAGTGCATGTGAACTTGCTTGTTCATGAATATGATATTGTATAATTGATAAAAATAGTGAGGTTTTACATATGCAATGAGCCACTTTTAATAAATATTGTGGTTGATAATAATTAATGTTGTTGGTATGGGTTGTAAGTCCAAAGACAACATAAACATGGTTGAAGATGTTGATGATGATATTGCATATGACTAGCAGCCTTGTGAAGAAAGGCTAGAGCACAAATCCATGATCAAGAGCTTGGTGGAAAGACTGTGTAGTCCTTGGTAAGAGGCCAAACCGATCAAGTAACATTGTATATGTAATGGAATCCATGCAGGTAATGTTTATTTATGCTAATTGTGTAAATGTTGAAAGGAGATGGGTAAGAATGCCTTCTACCATATTTTTAATCATCATAAAATGGTATGCATGTAAGGTTGAATGCATTTATGTGAATGACATAACTCCATGGTATGGTGAGGTATGTGGTAGTAAAGGAAATGAGCATTATACCATGTGATTGTTTAAAATTTTGAATGCATCCATAAGAAATAAGAGCATGCCATGTGTGAAACCATGAGGATGTTGGGTTGTGAAGCTTGTAGTGCTCAACAAGTATTCCATGAACTCCCTATTGGTGTTAAATTGGGATGAAACATTTTTTCCAACAACCAAGGAGTGAGAAAAACTCCTAATGTGTTGTTCGAGTGGAGAAGGAAGACACCAAATAGTTAACGAAGTGATTGGGGAGATGGATAGGTATGGTGTTGAAGCATTGGCTAGGATGTCCAACTTACCATGGTAAGAAACTTGTGTAGGCACAAGAATGGTTAGATCAATGATGTAGTGCATTGGGTACATTAAGTAAATGTACATTAAAAGATTATGTAAATGTTGTGAATGTGCATGCATATGTGTGGGTGCACATGTTGGAATGCATTGTGTGAATGCATGGTTGTGATATATATATATATATATATATATATATATATATATATATTTCATTGCAATTAGATAATAGATAAAATAGTAGAATTATTGAAAATTCTAAATCCTTTCGTGAGATGCTATGGGGAAATAATTGCATGAAGAAGGTAGTCATGTTGATGGGATACCAGGATGCTCTGTTGGGAGGACGGAGTTGCATAAAATGATATGGTTGTGTAATCATGAATGATGAAAGTTTTATTTGAATTCATGTATATATGATGTGAATGTATCCTGCAATTTACTGTGATAATGATGCACATAAAGTAAATGTATCTCATTGTAATTTGAGAAAATAACAACTGATAGTGTTTGAATTATTGAGTACTATAATTCTGAGATCACTTCAGTGACTATTATAACAATGAAATAATTATGTGCATGGGTACTCACCAAATGTTTGGATGATTGAAATTTCATATTACAGGTAGAAATGTCTTAGTTATGGAAATGTGGGTAAGTCCATGATAAGACTGGAATCTACCATGTCCAAAAGCCAAAAATTGTGAGGAGGATCTCATGGAGATGAAACCTAATTTTTGTGTAAAACAGATTTGCAAAATTTCTGATTTAAGTTTATGAGAACAATCTCATGGTTGCAAAATAAATCTAATTTATGAACAGAACAAATTTGTAAAACTCAGATTTGAGCTTGATTATTAATATTGCCAGTTGTTTGGCTATTTGAGAAGTGTGTCAGGAGGACACATTACAGGAAGAGAAAATACATCTGCAAACAAATAATTATTGTGTGACCCTTGTTAAAAATATGCATGTCTAATTATTAGAATTAATGTCCAGGGCATGTTTTATTTCAGACTGCTTGAGTGTAATTGTGTGTTTTTATTTTAGACTCCTTGAGTGTGCATGTTTTATTTCAGACTGCTTAAGTATGATTAGGGCCTACATGACTAACATCGGAAAGGGGTGCACACCTTTTGAGTGTTGTGTTGTGTTAGGGTTGTCAACATCGACTACACCCTAAAGGAATGGATGCATTACTGGAGTTTCAATATTAGAGAGTAAATTTGTATGAAGTATGTTACAATTTTATATCAGCAATATACTGACGAGCTTACCTACCCATCTTGTGTTGTCAAGTATTACACATGCAATTGGTGATGCATGATAAGGATCAAAGTGAATTGGATTTCGAGACTGGCTAGAGCACGAGGAGATGTCTATGGCTCTGTAGTAGAGCCTTGACTTGGAAATGATTATGGTGCAGTTTCTTTCCATTGGTCTGTTAACCCAGATAGAAGTGTTGACTTGGAAATGGAGATGGAAAACTAGGTATGGGATTGGTTTGGCACCATAAATGCTTGGTAAATCCAGTCAGTGCACTGGTTGAGCATTGAATGTTGTGGAGCAGCCTATGTGCTAGCCAAACATTCCTTAAACGCTTGGTAAATCCAGTCGGTGCACTGGTTGGGCATTGAATGTTGTGGAGCAGCTTGTGTGATGGACAAAAATTCCTTAAACACTTGGTAAATCTAGTCGGTGCACTGTTTGGGCATTGAATGTTGTGGAGTAGCCTGCATGCTGGCCAAACATTTGTTATTGTATCCACAGGTGATCCAAGACTTGTAAATAAAAGGAGCCCGTGGAATAACGTGAAGGCATCAAATACAAATAATTATTTGGTTATCTTGCAGCTTCTTACTTATTTAATATGAATATACGTGTGTATATGATTTGGCTATGATTTTTTAACTCTTTTTTAGAGATAAATCCTATGAAAATGAGCTTGACATGTGGATTGACTCAATGTTTGAGTGTAGGTATTGCTGGAAGCAAGAAACTTGAAGGCATCCTAAGGATGCATGTGGACATGTGGCTGTCCTAGAGAGCTCAAATGAGTATCAATGGAAGTGGTGCTAGTGGACTTGTGTGGGTCCTACCATCCAAAGGTTCTGTAGGAAACCATGGGGAAGGGTTCCCTGGATGAGAAGCCTTGGACAGACCTTAGACACCAAGTGTCATTGCCAAAACAAGAAAGGGCGAGTCAAGCATTCACATTTGAAGTGAAAGAGACCAAGGATCATGGAACCATAGTGGTGGTGGGGCTCTGGATTGGATCAAGACTAAGAGGGGGAAACTCTTACTCTTCTCTTTCCCTTTTTGATTGATGCATGTTAGAAACAGAAAATGGTTGAATGCATGGTATGGCTGAAAGTTGATTGTGTTTATTTGCTTGAAATAAATTGTGAATACTAAAATAGTTAATTCCCTATGAAAGGATGAACATGAAAGAGTTCATGTGTATGTCGGGAAAGCATGAAATGTGTGGAAGTCTCATGGATAAAGTATGAATTTTCCATGTCAATTGGGAAAGTAATTGACTGAATTTAGTGCTTATGTTATGCTTAGCCTAACAAGAATTGCAATGGTGAATTTCACAGGTGAAAGTCAAATCAATTGGTTGCAGCTGTTACAAGACAAGTGGTTCTAGTAAGCAAGGTGTGGGAAGTTGTGCACAATGACCATGGCAGCCGACCAAAGCTACTGTATTTGACTCGAAAAATTCTTCAAACAATTTCCAAGACCCAAGAAAACCTTGGGGAAATTCTCAAGCTACAAAAGCAACAAAATGAGATGAACCACAAGGTTTTGCAAGACTCTATTTGTCTACAAAATGAGGTAAAAGGCATTCTGGAAGCTATCAACAGTGGAAAGGACGGCATGTCAATGAAGAGGCAGTCACCCAATCATCCCATTAAGAAAATCTCAAGGCTGGAAGACTCAAGGGAAGTGGAGCAAGTAAAGAAAAAGAAGAAACTGAAATGTTGGGAATGTGGAGGTAATCATTTCCTCTGTAACTTCCCAACAAAGGACAACAAGAAGAATTGTAGCCATAAATTTTCCAGACTTGTGGATTGGCTGGAAGGTAAAGAAAAGGAAGGGATTGTTTTGGAGCTGGAAGGTTAAAGCCAGCAGGAGCATCATCTTGAAACCAAGGACTTGGTCCTAGAAGCTCAAAGTAAAAGAAAAATGGCAAGACGGACCTGCCACATTTTGTGAATTTTTGGACATGTGTAAATTATGTATGTATTCCTAAGTATTGGAACATCGAGGACGGTGTTATTCTAAGGGAGAGGGAATTGTAATGTCCCCATTTTGACCCTTAGGGTATTCTGGCTATTAATGTAAACATTGTATATATGTGATGTATAATTCCTAGCGTGGAGCTCAACACCAAGGCCACGCTAGTGAATTCTTAGTTTTGAGAAGCATGTATTGGACATTTTGTGATCCATGTGCTATTAAGCCATGGAAATTGTAAAAATGACGTAAACAAATCGCATGTAATAAAAATACCAAGGGGCTAGCTATGGATGCAACTAAATGAGGGAGCTATGTGTATCCACTAGGGAGTTGTGAGGGGGTTGTGGGATTGAACCGTAGGCTGCCATATGTCACCTTGAGAACCTCTTTGATTGTCCTAGCTGTCATTTATTACTGTTGTAAGATAGTACTGTAGGAGAAATGTTCATGAGGTCGATGGAGTATGGGGCAACCCTGAAATCCGTAAGGCATGTTATGGGGATCTATTTTCTTGTCCCATAAGCGAATCCACCTCTTGGGAGGACACATTCATCATCCCAATTTTGATTACATATGGAGGAAGCATGAGTTGGACCCTTATGCAGACCCAATAGTGGAGGGAGGAACCCAAAATCGTGATCCTAAGTGAGGCCACGATTTGTAGAGCCAAAGACGCACATAAAATTCATGTGGGAAGTGGAAACCGATGGGGATATACATACCCGAACCATGGGGAGAATCCAAGAGCGTGAGATTCCCATAAGTTCATGAGAAAACCTAGATCTAATAGCCCGAAATCCTGTTGCGGGACAGATCCATTCGACCGCAACGTTGAGGAATATTCGAGTGCGGATCGCAGTGGGAAGAGACCAGGAGGTTTTAGACTGCATGGTAGAGCCAGTGTGGGATCATTTACCCTTGATTTAGTAGTCGGTACCAGCCATATCTTCCCAGGTCAGCGCTAAGGGAAGGGGCGCCCGAGGGACTGTGCAGTAGAGAAGGGGACCTTACTTAGGCTAAGAGTGGAGGTGATGGTGGTGCCTAGACTGTCTAAGGCCATTTGTTTATGACTACAACTCTTTGGATGAGCTCATTGACCTAGGAAAATCCTTACTTGTCTCCCACTTGCTTGACAAATCCAACTGTGTGTTGGATGACCTAAATGACTGAGAATCCAAGGCTGTGAGTGAACCTGAGTGGTCCTCCTTAGTGGATACATAGCCCCAGCTCGGGGATGGTCTCTGAGTGCTGAAATAATATAGGATGGGTAGAGACCTATGGTTGGGTTCGAATGTTACAGTCCATATCCAATTTTCTTGGTGATTTCATCTCAAAGATAAGTGTTCTATGTGCTTTGAATCGTGCTCATTCTGTATTCTGCAATGTTTAATTATTGACTGTATTGTGGAAGCTAAATGATGTATGTTAGATGATAAAGTTTTTGCATTGCATGAGAAGGGGATAAATCCTGTGTATGATGTTTTATTTCGCTATGTTTATCGGTGTATAAATATTCATACATGAATTACTTACCATGCTCCTGCACGTCTACATTCTTATATTTGTACTTATATGAATGTGTGCCTTGATGAATAAGACTAGGTGATGTAAAATCCATGATGCTCATAAGGTTCAGTCAGGGCCTTAAGGAAGGAATAGACACCCCCCATGGTGTGATCATGACCCTTTTATGGGTTTGGAATGATGGGAGGAGATATGGCAGAGTGGTAAAGAGGCATGGATGAGGTTTGGGGTAACCTCTTGATGAAAAAAACGATAGGTTAAGAATTCTCAGATATTTCAAAGGATCATGCATTTGCATAGTGCTCACCGATAGCTTTCCAATGGTACCGAGTTTTACCAAAATGAACTTGGGGTGAGAATGTTATAAGCCAAAGAAGTTGTGCAGTTGGGCTTCCAACTTCCTGAATCCACAATCCAGATTGCAGATTGGGGAAGTCGGAAGAGTGATTCTATGGAGTTATGCGTGGTGATTCCAACTTCTAACTCTCGCAACGTGGATTGCGGATTGCAGAATTCAGAAGAGTAAATTTTCTGGAGTTGTGAAATGTTGGTTCTGACTTCTGACTTCCACAAACCAGATTGCGGATTGCGAAAGTTAGAGAGGTAATTGTTACGGATTGGTGAATTCGGAGTTTCGACTTCCGAGTTTCGCATTGCGGATTGTGGATTGCGGATGTCAGAGGAGTAATTCGTCGAAGTTGATAATTTTGAGTTTCTGACTTCTGACTTCCGCATTGCGGGTTGTGGATTGCGGAAGTCGGAGGCATGCTTCGGCGAGGTAGAATATTTGGTGTTCTGAATTCCGATTTCAGCACTGTGGATTGCGGATTGTAGAATTCATAGGTGCATTTCTTCAGCGATGTGCATTTGGGGGTGCGACTCCCGCAAGGAGGATTGCAGATTGCAGAAGTCAGAGAGGAAATTTCTTCAGAATAGAGAATTGGAATCCTGATTTTCCAATCTCGCATTGCGGATTGCGCATTGCAGAAGTCGAAGGTGAAGTTTTCCGGAGTGACAAATATTGGAGTTCCGAATTTCGAATCCTGCATTGCGGATTGCGGAGGTCGGAGGTGAAGTTTTCCAGAGGGGCGGATTTTGGTGTTCCAACTTCTGAGTTCCGCATTGCGTACTGAGGATTGCGAAAGTCGGAGGCATGTTTCATCGAAGTTGGAATTGGTGGTTCCGACTTCTGAATCCCGCAAGGCAGATTGCGGATTACGAAAGTCGGAGGGATGTTTCTACGAAACTAGGAAATTGTGGTTCCGTCGTTCTGAATTCTCATTGTGGCTTGCGGATTGTGGATTGCGGACTGAGGATGGGTTTTTTTAAGTTATGGAAGTTTGAAGTAAAAAATTTAGCAATGGTTTCTAAGGCTGTCTCCCATCACCTCTAAAGGGCATGGAGGTGGCTGAGGACGTGACAATTGGGAGGGGAGAAAGCAGTTTCGATGTGTTTTCTTCTGAATAAGAAGAAAACACATCGAAACTGCTTCCTCCCCTCGAAATTGTTTTCTCCCCTCGAAACACATCGAAACTGTTTTCTTCTTAATAAGAAGAAAACGCGTCTAAAATATCCAGGTTATTAAGAATAAAACACATCGAAACTACTTTGCAACTTCCAACTTCCAATAACCAACTTTCAACTTCCAGGTTATTAAGAAGAAAACACATCAAAACACATGGAACATTTGTGAAGCTTTGCAACTTCCAATAACCAACACAATATCTAAACCCTCAAAAATCGCTAATTATTTCAGTATTAGAAAACCCATCTAGCATTAGGGTGTAAGTCATGTTTTTCTTCCTTTACCAGTCTTTCTTTTTAAAACTTTTGAGGCCTAAGCCATTTGTCTCTTCATGCAAAATAATAATTTATTTAATTAGATAATTGCATAATATTAACCCACCCATGTGTCATTCCATGCACATGTCATTCATTTATTTACAATTTAAAATGAGGATTATTCATCACATACAACTACTCTTCTTATTTTTAATATTAAATGTCTCATCGATCTTTTCCCTCTTTCCTTATTTAGATATTGCACATGTATTTACTTTTTTTTTTTTAATAAATTACCATTTGTTGATTTAGTTCACCCACTTCCAATTATATTCCTATATTTGTTTCTAGATGTTTCATAGGTTCCTCTTTCTCATCTATGTGATGTAGGTGCATTTTGAGTGAGTTAATTCTATTTAATTTAAAATATTTTCTATTAATTACATGCACAAATTCTAAATGCATTTAATTTTTTATCAAGTATTGAATAACCTATTTTCTTTTATATGAAATATATATTTACTTATAATAATAAATTTTCATGCATATTATATCCTTAATTTTTTCCTCGTGCTAAGAATAATGTATATGCATAAATATTCTCTCTCTATATGCTTGTTATTATTTTTAACACTAAGGGTGTGATAACTCTTTATGCCATTCAAGTATTATTTTTCTTTGATGGGAAAATGGTAAGTACTACCTTGTTGAGAGATCAATGGCTATTGATAAATAAGGTAAAACCTCGTGAGTGATCAAGTCCACAATCCACCCTCATGACATCTTGAATTCTTTGGGTAAACATGATTTATCTTTTCAACCCATTCATGGAAATGAGTGATAGTTGGTAGAAGCAAGGACACTACTCCTCCTCTCCCAATAGTACTACGTGCATATTTCATACAACCACTTCATCCATTTGTAGGATGATTGGAAAGCATGTTTCTTGTCTCTACACAACTAAGACCAACATGTCAAAATTTCCAATAAAAATGATCTAACATAATCAATTCATAATACATAACAATTCATATTTACAAAACTCAATCCAGTGTCCATGCAATCTAACACAATTCAACATTCTTATGCATCTATGACCTTCCTATCACACTCATCAAACCAGCAATATAATTATAATATTTAATGATAAAATTTAACATTTAAATTTAATCATCAATAGTAAATAAAGTTGTGCATGTGCATCTATTAAAAACAAAATCAACTAATCAAATTTTTAGATCTATCGACTAAAATATATGTCATTCTTTAAACTAGAATGCCCTCAAATAATAAATACCAATGTATAATCATGTCCCAAAAAATAGGGCACTACATGATGTTTGTATTTAATTGACCATATTGGTGCAACTAACATTCATGGTGATATGATTGGTTATTGCATAGTATGCTTGCATGTTCTTAATATATTTCATTTTTCTTAAATAAATCAGCAAAGGCACAAGCTCAAATACCTCATAGTTTGTTGAAGATACAAACTTTAAAATCTACAAAGGAAATTAGGGTTTCAATATGAAAGACACACGAAATTCATAGAAAATATATCAAAAAACATAGCCAAGGCACTTTCCACATTTGGAAAGGAACAAACCTCTAATATCAAGGACACTTGTAGAGCAATCACTTAACAATTGTTGTTGGACATGAAGCATTGAGACATCGACTGTTCAAAGAAACATCAAAAGTGGTGAGCTCTGGTAATGCTTGGTATTGAGAACCAATATGTATTGGAGTCTATACTTTAATTATCAACCATGGAACATGATCTTGTGAAGCAGTCTACACTATATATGCATTTTAGATCTTATCAGTGTTGAATAGGGACATTTCTTTTTATTTTCTTTTCTTTTTTGGGGGGGTTCTTCTCGATGGTGATGTATCATCTAATTTATATTCAAATAACTATAAAATGATGCAGCAGTTACCACTCTGAGCACCTTATCCAACTTGATCAATATAGTATACATAACTTCTCAGACAAGTAATGCAAAAAACAATGAAAATCAAACTTCTATTTTCTTGAAATAAATCTGTAATCCTATCTCTTCCAATCATCTATTTGTACCACTACAGTTCAAGTCATACAGACTGGAGTCAATAAGTCACACACTAATCAAACTTCTAATTACTTGAAATAAATCCTAATCCTATTTCTTCTAATCATCTAATTGTACTAAAATACAGTTGAGGCATACAGACTAGAATCAATAGGTCACACATTAACAACAATGGAAATAAAATCTTGAAGAATAATCATCTTATCAATGGTGAGAAACCATATAATTGTGTAACAACTAATCTAATGCATGCATGCGAACTACTGGAAATACACACCGTACAATGAATGTGATAAATGGAGCTATAGGAAACATAAACAATAATCCTAGTAGATGGAGCTAAAGAAAATGTGAACAACATGATAACAAATAAAAACAATTTCAATATATGCACTCACAACATAAATAGAACAAATATGAAGCAAATAATAGATGGGTGAGATCCTCTTGTTAGTAGAGTGGACCCTCACTCTACATACCTGGTGATCTCTAATCAACGCACGATTTTAGAACTCAAATATCGAATTAAATTGGATTCTACTCTCCCCAAAAGTATTAATCAAAGTCGGAGCTAGAGGTTCTCAGTGTTTAGCCCTCTTTTATACAAAAAACCTAAATTAGGGGGTGGTTTCCTCCTTGCATGGAAACCAAAAAATAAGAGTATCAACTAGTTTTCTATAATACTGGGAGTCGATCCCCCAAAAAGATATACGACAATAATGCATGATCAAAATAGAAGGGAAATTATACAACATCATAAATGATTGCATTGGATTCGATTGAGTGTTGTAGCATTGTGTTGTTGGTCGTGTGTCATTGGTCCTCGACCGCTGGAACTGGAAAAATGGCTTACGCCCTCCTGTCATCAGAGAACTGGTAAGCAATTGTTGCATATAATTTTTTCATCAATTGATGCATAGGGTTCATCATCAATTGCGCTAGAGTGGTTTTAACAATAGGAATTCATCTTATTTAGCACCTGTAAAGCAAACTATTCCATAGTCGCATATAACCTCCGTTGTTAGCTCGATTTTGGAGTATAATCTATATCCTTTCCACATAAGGAAAGGATATGAAAGTAATTCATGGAAATGGTGGGAAAGGACAAGGAATGTGACTAAATAGCCATCTAGGATAGCATAGGGAATCGGTCATTTACCATGCTCATAAAACACTATTAATACTTTTCAAAAGAACACTTCAAAGGTATAACTAATTCAAGGTTCATATGGATCAAAATTATGAAATTTCTTGTTGGTTCATTATTTTCAAGCAACCCTATTGAGATAGACTTGTAGAAGGTGTTCAAGAAAAGGTTATAACATTTTGGGAATCGAACACTCATTTTTAACCAATTGAGAAGAAGGTTGTGCATCAAATACTATTTCAATGCATATATCAAAGTCATAAAAAATATTGAATGAGAATCAATCAATTTTATTTGTTCAAAAGTTTCAAGCAAATAAATCACATGGCTCAAATTATAATTAACACATTTGAAAAGTTGAAACCTTGGTACATCACGCCAAATATTGCTCATGACACATATGTTTATCATTATCATGTGTAATCTCAATTATATTATGAGACATTACAATACTTTTATAAAATTCATTTTCCAAGTAACCCTCCTAAATTCATGAATTTATTTCCCTCATATCATGCAATGGAAGAATTAGAGAATTAGAGATGTTTTAAAAAAAAAAAATTGTGTTGGAGGAAAAAAATGTGATGATTCTAGTAATTGGTCACTCGTTGATAGAAAATTTTGTATTAATATTTCCAACCTAGATTAACAAATAACATGTTGAAGTAAAAGAGATATGAATATTTGGTTTCTTCTTCTAGAGCAACCTCCAAAACAATTAATATATCTAAATATGGCATACCATCACATATTTCATGTAGAACTTTTGAAATGAAGTATATACTAATAAATCAAGATGTCTTACGGGGATAGGTAGTACAACTTATAGTCCAAACAAGATTGTGAATTATTTCCTAATGACATGATATTAATAGTGGTTGGCTTCACATAAAACTATGTATTCACTAGGGAGATACAAATAGAATACTATTATTTTGACCAGGGTACTAAATTTGTGTGTGTTGTATATAAACTTGAACAAGAGAACATTGCTAGTAGATTCAACATCATAAATACTTTTTATGTCATTAAAAGGTGTATTTTTTATATATTTGATGACCATGAAAATGACACTTTATTTGTTCCGGTCACTTTGGATATAATTTATAATTATTTCAAAAATTGTGGGATCAACTTCAAAGAACATTGGGCTTGTTATGATGGGTATGTGAAGCACTTTAAATTAGTGCGATATTTTTATTGGTTGGTTCAAATTCATAAGAAAAAATGAATGAGACATATTCGGATTTACTTTGAAGAACAACATATAAAGGGAAGCATCATGGGGAATGTGCTTGTATAAAACAAGTGTTTAGGAGGCACCAAATGAATTGCTCAGTAGCACATCTTTCTATGTCATCTTCTAGTGTTGATGAATGGTGCTAATAAAATTTAAGCCATGTAAATAATGAGAGGGAGATGACAATGCTTAGGTAAGACTAAAAGGGTCCGTTAAAATATATGTCATAGTTTTTTAAGGTATATTTTTTTTATTTTTTATTTATAAATGTAGTTGTTTATTTGTTGATATTTGTTGAGCGTAGATACTTTCGGGGTGTTAAATTGGTGATGTTAATATATCATTATGATATGATTGTGGCACGGTTGTTGGTTCACGAAATGTGCACCCTATCAAAACTTGGTTGATGAGAAAATATGCTTTTTTTTTTGTGGAGTTTACATTGATCAAAGAGAATCCCGTAATGAAAGTAAAAAAAATAATGATAGGTGTGTGAAAAAATGGAAATATAAAGATACAAAGATGAAATTCCATGTGTATGTGACAAAGGATGAGTGAAATGCAAAGGAATCCATGATTTCAAAGGACTATGAGCGAGTTTTAGATATTTTCAAGGCAAAGGAATCTATGATTTCAAAGGACTATGAGCGAATCTCAAATATTGTCAAGGTATGTATAAAATATTTCTAGAACTTATCTATATATATATATCTATATATTAATTGTGTATTGAGTAATTTATAATTGTATATATATAGTTTGAATCTATTGTAAAGGGGATTTATTTTTCATCATTGGATCGAAATGGAATCTATAAAAATGGTCTACTACTATCCCATGTGCTTCACATATTAAAAATAAATTGTTGGAACCAAACACTGAATATAGTTTGAATATCAAATCAGTGACATGGCAGTAATGTGCCATTTTTTTCAACAAGTGGACAAACATAGTGTAACATCTTGAAATTCACAAAAATTAAAAAAAAATTCACGTAGCTTTTAATGCATGTAATAACTATGCGGAATTATAATAAATGATTCTCTTATGTCATGCTGTAATAAATGTTTGTAACTATCATCAGTGTACTGTTTATCGTCTTGTTATGAAATGAAATTAAAGTCTACATTGAGATACCATTGGATGTTCTTCTCATCGCAACTATATGTTTATATTACTTATGTCTATGTTCATTCGATATTAATGTTTATAAGTGCTAACTGTTGTTCTTCTTTTGATGATGAAAGGGTTCCTATGGTTACCCCGAAGCTTACTTGGCATTTATGCTAAAGCATTTGAACCTTCTATTTCTCAGATTGCAGGTAAAAGCACTATTGTTTTCGAAGTATAATCAAAAGAGTTCCTAAATTTGCTTCAATTAGTCTTCGATATATTTAGAGTTAATTCATGAAGTAATTTTTGGTGAGCTCTTCCAGTTGATCTTCATTCAAAACTTTAAGCTATTTGTAAACTAGAGCGTTTGTATAATACAAATTGACATGTACAAGGAGCTATGAGTTAGATTCTATTCTAACTCTAATGCTATTATTAACATCCTATGAGTCTTCTTACATTCCTATACTTCATATACATAGCCTAAATCATTTTATGTAAAAACAACTTGAATAAATCTAAATCGTGACTTATGATATTTTCACACGCTTACTTATATGATATATTTATAATGTTTAGAGTAATGATATAGTTGCTATACCTTGGTGATGAAATAGCCTTTAGTCTTTAAACAAGGCTTTGTGACAATACCTAGCTTGTAGTATGGGTATGAATTGTGAAACGTACTATGTGCCAAAACCATTCATTCCTTATTATCCATAAACTAAATGCAATATCATAATATTCATATACGAAATATATATGCAATACCTTGCATCTCTTATTAAGTGTAACCTACATACAAGACCATGCATTAGCGATGGTGATATAATAGTCCATATGTATTTAATAACTTATGATGGCTTAAACCTAAGTTTGGATGGTTTAAATGCTATGTTACGAAAGGATTGTAACTATAGACTTATAATGTTAAATGTTTGCAGTCGTAACTATGGTTTCGGATTCCAATACGAAATGGTAATGATGCAAAAGTGATTTACATGCTGGCAGGCACTCGCGTCCAAGAACAGCATTAACTTTCCAATCTACTTACTTAGTGGATTCCTCGGTGGCACTTATCGTGGATAGAAATTGTGTGGAGACTTCATAACTGTAATACCACCTCGTCGAGTTGTGCACTACTGGACCTGTCGATCAGCTGAGTTGGACTTCCATGGTGGAGGTGGTAATAAATGTGGTTTAATGCAGTTGGTGCTTCGAAGTTTGATGTGCACCGTTGTCCAGATCTTTACCATTGAAATAGCATCTCCTCGGGTTTGGGTCTTAAACCCTAACCTTTCCCACTATGTCCTTGCTGAGGTTGTTCTTTGGCATTGATTTGGTGTTACTAGGCTTGGTGGAGAGGCCGATAGGCCTACGAGGTTGTAGGGTTTTACTGTGTCGTTTTAGGAGAGGCATTCACAGGATTCGATACCCCGACCTTCAATTTGTAAGCTTTTTCCACTGAGAGTTCTTAGGGTTGCCTTTCCTTTACGCTGAGTTTACTATGAAGGTTTGGTTCTGGTCCTCTTCGAGCATGATCATACTCAGCTTCGGCAACTGGTTCTCTTTGCAAGGTAATGTGTAGGTTTTCGAACCTATTCTCCATTTCATTAATGTACTAAGGTTTTTCGGTTGTGCTATTTGTTCTAAAGAAACTTCCTGTTACGGTACTCCTTTTAACCATAGTATGATTGTGTGGAAGGTTTCCTCGGCTCTTGGCTTCCATGCTCGAGCTTGGGTAATGACAGCTGCATTGAAACTGGTAAGCTTCAATGGTTCTCCTAGTTGACTTCAGCTTGGTGACTGTTGGTCCCTCTTTGGTTTTTAGTCGAGACTTCAATGTTGATGCCTGGTTGTGAGTGGTAACTGTCATTGTGAATTTTTATGCGCCAAAGACAATGTAGGGAGGATGGCTCCTCAACCTACCTTGTTGTTTAGTTACGGCACTTCTATGTGTTTTGTTTGATACAACTGTAACAAGGGTTTTATCCTTCTGTTGTTTTAATGGGAAAATAAAAGAAATCTTACTATGACTTATCTTCCTTCTTGGCACTTGTAAAAAGGTTTTATATTGGTTTTGATCCTGTGTCGATACTGTAATTTAAATGTTAGTTATGTTTAACGTGAAGGATTGTTAATATATAGTTCCGAAATGTGGATAAGAATGGTAATTGTTCTAAAAACTTGATCTTCATATGCTGAGCTCTAAGGAACCTGTACTAAATTTGATGTTTCTGTTTTGCAGTGTTGGATAAAGATGACCAAGAGTCTAAGGTAGATACCTTGTCTTGTGTGTTCAAAACCTAAGTCTTCTTCTTCGTCTCGATGTAAGGAACTGTTTGTAAAACTGAACCCTCGGTTTTGGTATGTGAATAAGATGTTGCTATGATATACCTTGTTTCTTCGAAATGTAAACTTAACTTGCTTGAAATGGTGAATGGTGTCGATGGCAGCTGTTTTCACCAAAATAATGTATAAACCTTGTATTGTTTAAAGATCTAAGTTTACAAGGGTTTTGTTTTACTAAGTTGTAATGTCAAGTGTAGTAAGGGTTACGAACCCATAATTGTTATGTGAAATACAAGCCTTTAAAAAGGCCGAACTCAAACTTAGACAATCTTTTCGGTTCAAAGAGTTTGAATAACTTCTAAAAAGTGATAACACATGAGCCAGGGTTTTGTTCAAGAAAGTGTACTCATACAAGCAGACTTGTTCTATGTTTTAAGTATCTAAGTTAATGATAATGTAGGTGTTTTAAATGTCATGATTACTTTATGAGTACTAGTATTGTTTGCAAGCATGAACAATGGTAATGTTTTGATAGAAATAAAGATATATGGTACAGAATATAAATAGCAGTCTTATTAGAAGATTTATATTAAATATGCAGAAAAATAAAAGAGACTGTAACTACATTCCATTATTTGTAAGAAGTTTTAGGAATATGGAAGAAGGATTAAATCCTACATTTTCCTATTTATACGAAAGTAGAGATATAATAGAATATTTGTAAATACAGTTCAGTTCATTTTTGCAGCTGTATAATTCTTGAGGCTAGATAGATATATAATTGTATTGTAGAATATAACTGATAAGAATATTAATGAAATACAGTAATGTTAGTCTATTCATTCATTTGGCAATCTGCCTATCAATCATCTATCTTAAATTCTCCTTCTTTGCACTAGAGTACTATACAGAAAACGATATGGGGAAAAATACAGAGAAGTTATTTGTTCAATCATTTCATTTACTAAATCATCATTACACAAAAATCATGACTAGATCAGGATTCAAAACAAATGCTTCTGTATGATGAAAACTTATGAATACTAAATCAACAATTTCAGAAATAATTTAACTACTTAGAAACATAAAAGACAAGTAGAACCTGCAACAGATGATAGGGTGGACAAACACCCAAGGAGTCATGTTCCTCCTAACCTTCTCCAAAAGAAGCAACCAAACTACTTGCCTCCTTTGGAACCCCGAGCCTGTTTACTGAACCACCAAGTAGATGGACTTTGTGTAGAAGCAAGGCACTCATAAATTTAACAGGCAGCAAACTATTAAGACTTGCTCTTCAGCTCTTGGGACTCTGCACTCAGCAGTATAATATGCAGACTTAAACCATGATAAAAAATTAGCATGTCCCCTCATCGAATCTCTTGGGTGCAAGCAACAAAACCCCAAGGTAAATTTCCTTGTCAAGAAAAGTGATGAACCTCAGTCCAAAATTCGATGGCTCTTTTAAATATTGCCTAGGTTTTAGTGGTCAGTTTTCAATAATGAGCCTCAAGATCCAGTCCCATCTTTCAGGGCACTAAGACCACAATTCAAGGAAGTTGTCACATACCAACAGCTAGTTACTTGCCTCATGAAGCTACCATTTGTCCATTGCCTTCTACCCCAGATTCCATTCCACTTAGTGGGTCAATAAACACTCTTTCAACAGTCCCCTTAGGTGTTTTTCTCCTATTTAATTTATTTAATAATAAAATATTGTGCAAATTACAATCATCCTTGGACACTTGTCCAATATAAAACTTTACAATAAAAGTTAAGATAATGTTTCCAGCATAAAATGTTTTTCAGCAAAAAGGGTATGTTACACATAGGCATTATGTTATTTATAAGAATTATATGCCATATTTTGTATCTTGTCAATTTATTCATTTGGTCATAGCAATGTGAATACATTTCTCACAAATCATGGGAAAATGACCAACAGATATGGAACATATCAATCAATGACCATGAAAATATTATCAAGATGTGCATTCCATGGTATCATAGTAGGTCCTTTAGATACAATCTAACCACTGGAAGGAATATCACTCCACAGATATGGCTTGTGAGGAATTTGGTTTCAACACGGATAGAGCTCCTTTATTCATTGGAACAAACTATCTACTTTGGATAATAAGAATGGAATCCTATTTTCAATCACTCGGACTTGACATTTGGAAGTCAATTGTTAAATGTTACATCCCTTCAAAAGGGTCACCAAACTCTATAGCCAAGAAGAAATTGAAAATGAACAAGAATTTAGCAATGGATGCTATCATGGAAGGATTAGTTGATTTTGTGAAAGACAAAGTTGGAAAATATATCTCAACCAAAGAGATTTGGGACAATCTAAAGAGTTTCTACATGACTAGGGAAGTGATCATAGCAAGTAAAGAATAATAAGAATTGGATGAGAGCATCCAATCCATTAAGGAAGAGCCATCAAAAAAGGAAGCAACTTCAAATGAGTCACATAAAAATCAATCAGATCATACTACATGAGTACTCTGTAAGTATTTTCATAATAAAGTTTATTTCTCTTCTTCCAAATCTTCTGTTGAAAATGGATCTTGTAGTCTGCATGATACGAGTAATAGTCAGAAATAGTTTGAAATTGAATAAGAAACCTTTGAGTCTGAAGATGAGGAAACTGCAGAAGTTGACTAGAAGGGTGAACTAATTAGTGCTCTGAATGAGTTAAGAAAAATAAGAAAATAAAATGAAGTATTAATGGAACAATTGCTATAGCATAAATAAAAGGATCAAGTAAGTATGGGTTTAGAATCTAAAGTAGAGGAGGCAAAAATTACTCAATAATAATCAACTAAGTGATAAGGAGATAGTATGCCAAGGACAAGAAACTATTATTGCTTCTCTAAGAAAAGAAAATATATCTCTAAAAGTAGAGCTGCAAAAGTCCCAAAAGGAAGTTCAAATCTTTAACAAACAAATGATACATAACCTTGAAAAAATCAAGAAGATCATAGATGAACAAAAGGATCAGTTACTTGATGCTGAAAGAACGATCAATGGTTTGAAAATCCAAGTAGATGAAGCCAAGAGGATTGAAGAATATTTTACAAACCAACTTCATGAGAAGAATGAAATATGTAAACAACAAAAGCTTGAGATCCTTTCACTCAAAGAATATTTGGATAAGACAATTGCACAGTTGGAGACAAATTCATGGTTTGAGAAGAGAAATGATCTTAGATCACATCCTTAGTTGTCAAATATCACCACATGACAAGACTGGTCTTGGGTTTGACAAAAATCAGAATACTCTTGAAGAAATCTCCAAATAATTTGAGGAGAAGGTTAAAGTCAACACAAATCACAAAGAAGACATTAGCATGGGAGGAAAGGAAAATCAACCAAGGTCTGATAGAAGTAATTACAAGAGGGTTGTACTACCAAGGAGACAACATACACTTAGGTACAAAAAAAAAAATTATTGGCTATTGTTTCTCTTGTAATAAATTTGGGCATAGAGCAATGGATAGTGAAGTATATGCCAAGAGTAACTTTATGGACAACAAATTCAAAACAGTTGATAAAATTGTTGAATGTTGGAAGTGTAATAATTCTGGGCAAATTGCAAAGTTCTATAACAATGTGGTATGTTACAAATGCAACATCTTAGACTATAAAGCTCATGACTATGAGAGCTCAAAGAAATCCAATAAATTTTGGAAGGAAAAACAAGAAAATAATATTGAAGAAGAACCTCAACTAGATCTATATGCTCTAAACAGAAGAAGAAGTATCCTTGCAAATCAAGAAAAGGAAAAATGTAGAAAGGTTTGGAAAAAGAAGTCAACAGATCAAAAAGAAAAAATTGATGGATTGGTTCTATGTGTGAATCATGGTAAGTCTCTTGCAATGGAACAAGAAATATTGATGAAATATTAGGGAGACAAATTTCTCTGTACCCCTTGTAATTCAATACAGGGGTAAAGTACAGACAACCAGACTTGTCGCAAAAAGAAGTTTGTGCGTAGAAAGGGATGGCGACCGATTGTAATAATTTATGGCTAATAAAGTAGTGATAAGACTAAGATGCAGTGTTATTAATGAGGAAATTGGTGGAAAATGATGGTTAAATGAATTTGAGTGAATCGGAAGGAAATAATGACAATAGGAGGGTACCAAACTTCTCATACAAGCTATCAAAAACTTATAAATGCAGCCACTAGCATCTATTGAAGATCAGTCATAGAGTAAACAATTGAGAGTAGTGTTGGAGATAGAGGAAATCTATGGAGCCCAAGAAATAATGCAGATCCAAGAATTCGTCAGTAAGTTTGCAGGAAGGGACTACACAGACACTAGAATCGTCAACATCAAAGCCAGTAAAGTTCCCTCGCAACTACATTCTTCCAAGAAAACCTACTGTGGCATTAGTCACCCTACCTGCAATAGAATATACAGATATACTAGCACCGTAGATACCAGAGGGGGTGCTCATTGAAGAAAATTTGCTCAAACAACTATACGAATTTCAGTTTGCAAATTATGACCTAACCAACAATGAAAATTTTCCTGAGCTAATCAACAACAAATACATGGACAAAAGGATTAGCACAGACCCTAAGGTACCAATTATAATGGAACTTCAAACATGGGCAAATGGGTTACTGAAATCAATGATCCTGAATTTGTTGGACATTCCTCATTTTGGAAGGACCCCGCAAGTGAAAATGTGCGCAAAAATGCTACTGTCACGTGTAGATGGTGGGTTATTGTGGCTGAACAGGCCTATATCCATTGATGCCAAATTTATAGAACATATCAATTGAATTACTACCAAAGGAGAATATGTAAGGATCCTTCTAGATAGGAAGCAAGAGAAAACCCTTGCGTAGAAGATAATGGAAAAATATGAAACCCAAAGAACTAGCAAAGGATTCTTAGTCACACACATAAATGAAAATTTTGTGAGATTTGCAGTTCATATCCTAGCATGTAATCTATTCTCGAAGAGTCATCGAGACCAAGTCTCAGCAGCAATTATTGTAGCCACAACACAATGTGTGGAGGGAGTACAAATGAACTAGTCGACATTCCTCTTGAATGAGTTTTTGGCTGACTATTAGGAATTGCAAGAAAAATGTACACATTTTCATTACACTTGTCTATTAATATGTATTGCGCTAGTGGGATGGAAGGAGCCGAAAGATAGCCAATTATTTAACAGAAACAGGAAAGCATTCTTAGTGGCAAGGTATGCAAATTTGTGGTTTACAAGCAATCAGTGTAGATAGATGTAAGATAACATTAATACAATGAAGATATTAGGGTTATCATAAATGAGACAGCACTCATACAACCTCCACCACCGTTGACAATCACCTCTGAAATTAGGAATCTGTCCATCTTGGAGGCCACATGGTGGATGCCCCCTCTCTTATTATTCCATGTGAACCATCCATTTCCGGTCACAACATCCACCATTCGGGTTTCTTCAATGAAATCCCCAAAGGCTTCATTTGAGGCGCTCAGGATCCATCTACCACCCTTCTTTTCCTCCAGGGATATTATTAAGTTGAAATCGCCTCCTATAATCCATTTCTTATCTCCAACCCACCTAGTTTCCCATTCCATGACATCCAAAAAGAGCATATTTTCGGGGATGACACTGGGGCCATAGACATTGGTGAGGACTCCTCTTACAAGGGTATTTCATATCTGAAACTCTATGGAGAGGAAGAATCTTGTGGCCCGGAAGTTTGATAAATTGATTTCTTTTTAATGCCATAAGATTGCCAAACCTCATGTTGTTCTATTTGCATCAATTGTCATTGTTTCACTCCCTTTCCACACTTTGTTTCCTATTTCCTTCATAGCATCTGCTCCACATTTTGTTTCTTGTAGAAAAACTATCATTGGCTTCTCCATTCTCAACTTATTTTTCAACATCTTTATCTTGGGTGGGTGACTTACCCCGTGAATGTTCCAAGTTAACACTTTCATTGGGTAACTTTGTTGACTTCAGAAAAGGCCTCCTTTATCATAGGGCACTGGCCTAATTCCACTAATTTTTTACATATCTATGTTATTCTTTGTTTCTTGGTCTTCCTTCCCCTCTTTTCTCCTTCCTCCATTTGTTTCCTTTTGCTTCCTTTATGTTGTTCTTTTGCAATACCCAACTGAGGAGTCACTTTAGTCCTTAGAATGGTCTCTTGCAAAAGCTCAATCTATCGTCTGGAGACGTAACCCTTTCCTTTCTTGTTGCATTCTTTTTCGATCGCATCAAGTTCAAGTTCCCCCAGATCCATATCTTCCGCTTCCTCGATCTATTCTTCCTCCATCTCATTTGTTTTTTTAGTTGTGTCGTCTGTGGTTTTCTGATCCATATTCTCGGTCGTTTTCTCTTCATGGACCAATTTTTTTGGCTCAAATTGGACAAGTGTCCCCCAGTTCTTCCCCTACCAAATTTAGTGTTTCGAAACTATTTGAGTTGGTTGTATACTTACCTGTTGTTTTCCTATTCTATGGTTGGTTGGTTTTCTTCCTTTTCCTGGTTAGCTTGGGTGGCAGCTAGGTAGGTTTGCTCTGGGGGAAATATCTACTAAGATGATCGTATTCATGACATTTATGGCACTTGAAGGGGAGGTGTTCGTAATCCATGGATTGGATCCAATCCTTGTCCTCCCATGTTAGATTGATCTCTTCAGCTAAATCATGGCATGATCCATATAAACACAGATATGAGCATAAGAAGTATACCTGATTTGTTTGGTATGTTCATATATCTTCCCAAATTCTCCCAGAGTATTGCTATTTTTTTACAGAATTTCTGGCTCCCAGTATTTGCATGGAAGCGAGTATAGGAAGATCCATATTGGGGTTACAGTCATATCCTCCTTGTCTGGGTTAAAACATTATTTCCATGGCCGGATATACAACCTTGCTGAGAAGAAAAGGTAGCTCCCCCCCTCCAGAATCCTATCCCTATATTCCTGAATGAAAAAATGATTGTGAAGAAACCCTTCGAACCCAACTACAGATCATAGTGACTCCTAAGGTTCTAGGTGGCTTTGATCCACCTAATGAGATCTCTTTCCTTTGGCCAGATCCCAATAAACTTCCAGATTAGGTATTTTTCCTTCCACAAATCCACCCTTTCTCATAGCTTATTCTATCTGATCTGGAGCAACGGGATCTCGACTGCTTTGGGAAAAGATCCCCTTTTTGTTTCCCCACCCCCCTCTTCTCTCAATCAATTCACTCATCTCCTTTGCAGTGAGTAGATCGAGCATCCACTTGGTTCTTTGCCGCACCCGACACTACTCCTTCTTTGTTTTCCAGGATGGAGGGGGGGAGCCCCCTCTAGATGACCCCGTGTTCGAACCATGACTACTCCTTCGCAAACCCTCGCTTATAGCCGTAGAATATCACCCCTGAAAACCTCCTAATTTCACTGGATATTAATGAATTCCTGCAAAACTCCTTTTGTTGAACCCCCCTCCCAATAAACCTTTCCAATTAAAAAAACCCTTATTTTCACTGGATATCCTAGGTATCCCATTTTTTCCAAGACATTTGTAATACACCTTTTATTTCTATCCTTAGTATGTTGACATATCACAACTCTTATAACCCATAGAAACCTTGTAGCGTGAAATATGAAATCTTAGTGAGAGAAAATATTTCAAGATCAGGGATAACCCCTTAAACACAGGTCAACCTCATACAAAACTATTCCAAACGAATTCACACCACATTCACTCACAAATAAGATCTATTCAAAGACCATTATGAACCCAAACACAATTGGATTCACACTACCTTCACACAAAAATCATACTTACTCAAACACCAATGTGACATCACATAGCCAGATTCACACCAACTTCAAACAAAGAGTACATATTTAAACCCCCCAATACCTTATTTATGCCCCTAGATACCTAATTATAATCCCCCCTATTATCTATATACTTTTAATATATTAAAAATACCCCTCAACCCTTATATACTAGGAAATATATGTCTTCCATCTTTTAAAGTATTAAATCCCTCAATATGAAATCATGTGTTATAATATTGTCTACTTAGTGAACCTCCTGTGATTTCTTCCACAATTTTTAGAGAAAAATAGAGCACAAAAATCCCTTCAAAATAGTGATACATCCCACCTCATTTTTTCCATTGTTTTCTCCCACACGAATGAGGATTTGAGCCCCCTCCACCAAATAAGTCATTAAATATAATTCCTATCACTTTTTTTTTTCTATTTATGCCCAAGCATGCTTATGTACTAGTTGTTATAGAATTTCTATCAATAACTCACACGATATTTTTTATTATTAAATATTCTTGTCCTAAAGAGGAATAATATCCAACTAAAGGCTCCCCTACAACTACCATGTTATGAATTCACCCCAGTTGAAGACACCACCATGGTATGCACCAATAAGACCACCCCAACCTCCACGAGACACAATAGTGGAACATATATAGAGAGAAAGGGTGATAATTTCTATGATGTTTCAGTTGAAATCAACTCCCAAGGCATGATGGGTAGTGTGTATAGTGCTCGGGTAGATATTCATCCTGACATGTCAATCCACGATCACAAGCGATTCCAACTTCATGTTCTTGAGTTGTAGAGAGGAATCCAAATTGAGGCAATATTTCTAAATTTTATCCACCTTATGGCCTTGCTTCCAATCATAATTGAAACTATAGAATATGTGGGCCCCAACCCATAAGGGCCATGCAAAATTTACATCATCCCCACCTTCCTCCAACATATCATCATTAGTGTCTTTTTATTGTAACATGCACCTACCTTCATAGGAGTGTCATCAATAAAAAAGAGGCACTTTCCTTGCCCTTCCTTCAATCGAGCGAGTGATTTGGTTTGACTCCCTCACCACCCTCTCCCTATTGATTTATTGATAAAGGTATAAGTGATGAAATTGATTCATTTGTGTATACATCTCAGCAACACACAATGAGGTTTTTGCTCATTATAAGACTTAACCAACCATCTCATGACATGAGCTAGTGACATCCATGCAACACCTACATGAACTTTTGCACCATCCCATTACGGATATCCACATTTGTTCATATGTCAATGGAAAATTTATTTCAACAAATTAAACCACAAGCTCCACCACTTATGTAGGCCCCTATCAATTTCTTTGAGTTTTAGTCCAGTGATCATACCATAGGCAGAGTGTTTCACGCATTAGTTGGGTCCCTGATACGAATCCTACCTAGTAGGAAGATAGACCAAGAATGAATACTCATCGCTTATGGAATCGAATACTAATAAATATGATCATGTTTTTTCCCAATGCTTTCTCACCCCAATGTTGGTGGGGACTTAAAGAGTCTCCTTCATAGTTGGTGTTCCTTTGTATATCTTAGGATTTGGTTCCTCCATACGAAATTTTTCTCTCCCCTATATCAGTCAAGTGAAATGGTCACGAAAACATCCCACAAGTGCTTTGGAAACTTTCACTTTCCACCCGTTTCACTGTCTACATGGCCTTTACATTGAATCATTTTGAATAACACTTGCCCCCCCCCCCCCCCCCCCCCGCCATGTCTTACTATGGCTATTGGAACAGAGTTTGTCAAGGCTTCTTTCGCAAATCATGTCATGGTTGAAACTCGATGAAAGAACTTGACAAGCAATCGTTCCCTTCTTCACCCATGTGATATTGTTGGATAAATCATGAACCAATTGTCCAATATTCTCCACTACTAACCCTCTAGGGAGTTTGCGTTGTTTCTAATTCCTAGAGTGGTTAATCATTTTGAAAATACCAGCTAAGCATAATTGGATTGGTGCATTTCAATATTGTGATTGTTATGTTTCTAATATTACATTTTAATCATAAATAATCACTGCATAATAAAAGTTTAACCTCATGATATTTGCAGTAGCAATTAAGATTTGTTGTGATGTACTGTTGAAATTAGCATCTATGTTCACCATTGGTGTAGGGTGGTTTGGGGAAAACTTACCAAAATTGTGTAGTTCTTACTGGCTTGGATCTACGACTTCAAAGTTTTAGGCCCATGTTGTTGATGTAGTAGGTCAATAAACCTACAAAATATACATGGTTGCCAATTGGAGGTTATGAAAAATCATTTTTACATGGTATGCAAAATGGAAACCATCTGACATCCATGACATCCAATATTTTCCATTTGTTATTAAGGATTAATTCCTCTATTTACCATGGAGACCATTTAAAAAAAATGGGATGATGTGTTTGAACGACATTGCACCGTGGAGAGGACCATAAAATATTTGCACATTGATCGAAAAACAACGATAAAAATCCATGAAGTGTTAGCTATGATGGTTACAGATTAGTGATAGTCATCATTAAAATTCATATAGTTGTATTATTCTTTAAAATAATATATGAATTCATGTACTTGTATTATTATTTAAAACGATATATGAATGTAAGACTTGGAGTAACATGAAAAATCCATAAGTGTTAGCTATGATGGTTGCAGATTGGTGTTAGTCATCATTGAAATTCATGTAGTTGTATTATTCTTTAAAATAATATATGAATTCATGTACTTGTATTATTATTTAAAACTATATATGAATGTAAGACTTGGAGTAACATGAGTAACTTTTAGTTTGATTATTAATAACTATATAGCTTTGGTAAGGGTTGTTTATGGAGGTGGAGTCTTGGTTGTAAACCTAGATTTGGATTAAGAATGACATTGTAATTTATAACTCATGACAAAGTGGATAATCTCATGTTATAAACATAGTTCCTTGTATGGTCATGGACACAGATAGTGGAGTTTCTAAAATTTAAATTATCTCTGTCTCTTTTTAATCTTGTGTTTTCATCTTCTAATATGTTGTTGGTTTTATGTACATTCATGCTTTGGATTATGTTTAGTATTTTTTTTTACAATTCTTACATAATGTATGTTACTTGGATTCTTCTCCAATGGCATGTCATAAGGTTAAAATGAAAAGAAAACAAGTGAAATTTGCCTTTTTAATATCTTCTTTTAAAAAAGTCTGATAAAAAATAATAATTAGTTTTTTTAGTTGAATTGTAAAAATTAATAAAGAAACATTATGTCCACAATGAACCTTGTTTTCAATTGGAAAATATTATATATATTAACATTTTAAGCGTGTTTGTTTTACATCATTTCTAACAACTTTAAAGTAAAAGGGATAGAGGATGTTCATGTTTTTTATTTATTTCGTTTCTTAATTTTGAAAAGTATTAATTTTTTTCTAAATTGTAAATTGTAAATTGAATTCATATGACATGGTGTATATAGCCAAAAGAAATAAAACAATCTTTACACAAAAAAGTTAAAAAAATATTTTACTAAATAAAAAAATACATAGAAATATATAAAATTATTGAAAATATATTTATAATACTTGTTACATGAAAACCATTAATATTGAATTATTGTTTATTAATATTAACAATAATTGAACGATATATTTACAATAATTGTTTTATAATTTAAAATAAACTAATAACAAATTTATTTCAATTATATTTTTTATTGAATTAATTTTTACCACATAACCACATATAATTACAATTTACAAGTGGTTTTAGCTACTTAATAGATGCCTCTTAAAACGAGCATAGATTCATGAGAGGGATCCAATTTCTTCAATGTATTTTTTTTTTTAAATTTGAATTTTTATTTTATAAACCAACATCGATTTTTTAATTACTTTTCATAATATTTTCTTTTATGAGTCAACATGGATTTTTTTAAAATACTTTCCATAATTTTTTATTTTATGATCCGACATAAGAAAAAAAAATTTGTTTTTTAATTATTTTGTTAGGAACAAATGAATAGTAAGTATTTTATGAAACTTTAATAAACAAATCAATAATCCTTTGAAAGCATGGTGACTTAGTCACTAGTAGTTATAGTATTTTATGAATAGTAAGTATTTGAGGAAAAGTTAATCAACAAATCAATAATCCTTTGAAAGCATGGTGACTTAGTCACTAGTAATTATAGGTTCAACACTTTATTAATAATAATTCTTAACTCCTAAATCAAAGCGTAGCAAGACAAGTAGGTACTTCTTTACATTTAGGTTATACACAAGTTTATTATATTAAAACATTTTTTATCAAACTTTTCTTACAAAGTAGGTATAATCAATTTGATTGCTTATTTCATTTGTTTATTTTAAAATTTAAAATTAATAAAATTGAATATCATATTAAATGAATTTGATTTTTTTAATGAATAAAATTAACTCAAAAATAAAACATATATTCAAGTTGAAAAAAAATCAAACAATAAATATCCCCGGATGTGGGCACTGGAAAGCATGAAGAGGAGGGTCCTCGACATGGGAGCTCACAACGTGGCACCCCTCTCTGTATGCATTAACCTTATGGCTCCTGCCTTACCTCGATGTTGATGGCTCATTCAAGCCACTTCACTTGGACGTCCTCTCACCCGCTGGCTAGATGTGATCTCGGTACCAGGCTCATTTACTTTGGTTCTTTGCTCATTGATATGGCGCATGTGGGCTTGGATTATCGTCCCATAAGCAGGCCAAGGGAAGAAGATGAAGACATATCCTCCATCACTCCTCGGCTTTGTTTTTGCATGCACTGGTTCTACCTGCAAATTATAGTTCTTGTCTGTGGAACTTGGTTTGGCTTCACTCTGTGCTCTCAGCAATGTCTCGGTCGTGCGGTTCTCCTCGTCGGGGAAGTGGAAGCTTGGGAAAAATCCAGCGCTCCCGTGTGCCTGTCACTGAGGATGGATATGACCTGGGAGTCTCCATAATGGTCTACACTCTGATTGACGACTGAGAAGCTCAATTGGTCTTAGATTACCTGGCCTTGGGTAAAGGTGGAGGTAATATCAATCATTACTGGCTCATGAAGAACATGATGGGTAAGCTCATGGAAACCCCATTCTGGAGGAAACCCCTCCTGAATAACCTTTTCATGTCAGTCTCGAAGACTGCTTTGCAACCCATTGGTTCACTCTGTTCTTTCCAGCTTTTTGTTATAGAATGTTATGTAGTTTTTTGTATAAGTTAGACATCTACAGTTCAAACTATGATCCGAAAACTCTCGCTCGGCCTCCCTCTAAGGGGCAGTGTTTTTGTATGGTCTATAAAAATAATTGTAACATCTTTGATAGATTGAGATGGTGGTTCCATTGTCTTAGATCACCTCAAATGCCGTCATGCTATGTACTTTCCTATTGTTTTGATTAATATATTGTGCAAATTTACAAAAATAAAATAAAATTAAACAATAAATATAAACATAATTTTAATGTTTATATTGAGTAAAATGAACTATTTTAAATTGAATATAGTAGAGGAGAGATGTTAGTAGGTGAAGGGAATCACTAGTGAAGATAGCAGTGGAAAAACTAGCTACAATAAATAGTTCATAAAAGTACTTTATGAACAAGTCATTGTCAATATTTTCATATTTTTAAAATTACTTATTAAAAAAATTTATTCTACATTTTGAAATAAAATGAATATTTGAAATTTAAAATCCTATTTTAAGCCATATCCACTTTAAGTCACATCAATGTTCATCCATTGATCCCAAGCAAAAATACATTAAAATACATTACATCAATGTTCACCCATTAGTCCCGAGCAAAAATACACTAAAATACATTAAGACTAAACAACTTGAAACTTTGTGACAATGATTAAATATCTTACACCTTCTAACCATAAATAGATTAAATATCCTAAACCCTGAAATAATGGCAAATACCACACTAAGAGACTCACCTTAAAACAATGACTACCTACGCTCTAAAAACAATAGCTAAATATCCTCAGCATTATAGGAATAATATGCCATATAGATGACAAGGAAACCAGTAGTGAAAACATTGATAACTTTCTTTTTATTGGTTCCAGGAATGGTAAAAAGTTGATGTTGAAGAATCCCTATCTATCACTATCCCTATACGAATGGATTATTCACTCCAGGAATGGATAGTCTGTGTAGCCAACAACAGGATCAGGAGTGTAAAATGTGTCTCTGTCGTATTTGTTGAGAGCGGCATTTAACTCAAATCTTCTCGGCAAATCCGGGTTCGCCAGGAAAAGTCGACCGTAAACCACAAGATCAGCCTTGCCGCTTGCAATTGCAGCATTTCCCTCTTCTCTATCATAAGCCCCTGCAACCAAGAATGTTCCTTTGAATGCCTTCCTCATCGGAAGCAGACTCTTGTTTGTTGCAACAGCTTCAAATGAATTTAAGTCCAGTCTCGGCTCTACACAGTGGGCATACAGGATCTTGTATTTATTTAAGGCCTCGGCTATGTAAAGCCCAAGAGCATCAGGATCCGAGTCAGTGGATTCATTATATTCTGTAAATGGAGAGAGCCGTATGCCCACTCGCTCTGCTCCAATTTCATTTGCCACTGCTTCAACAACGTCCAGAGTAAACCTGCAGCGGTTCTCCAGTGTCCCACCATACTGATCGGTCCTGTTATTTATGCCGTCTTTCATAAATTGGTCAAGGAGAAATCCATGAGCACCATGAATTTCGAAACCATCAAAACCTGCCACAAAACCACCCAAACCATGAATGGAGAAAAAGCACTTTTCTATTTAGTTGACGAAAATCTGTAGTAATGTAATGACAATTGAATCGGTTATATTCAGCGTCCTTCATGAGTATATATTACTGCGCTCTATTAAGAAAAAAACAACTCGAGCTTTTCCTTGGCTTAAAAAAGTCCTGTGTGTGCAAATATCTAAATGCCAAATATACGATTTCTTTAAGAACAGTCACCTGCTTTGATAGCATTTCTGGCAGCAACACGAAAGTCATTAATAATCTGTGGAATCTCCTCAGTTTTTAGAGCTCGAGGAGGGGAATAATCTGCAAAATCCTTGCGGTTGGGTAACATAGTCTGTCCCGACAATTTTCTATCTGTCGATGAAATGGGAGCCTGGCCTTTTGGATCATAATCTGCATTTTATAAAGCCTGTTAGCCATCTCATTTCAAAGAAACTGACAGTAAATGTTCAAAGAAAAACATGCAATGACATTTATTACAAAACTGACCTAATACAAATTTATTAGGGCAAGAGACGAAGAATTGTCACTACCCTTTTACATCATCAGATACCATGGCCAAATGAAGCTAAACAATTTGAGGCATTGCAGTGGAAATAATACACTGGAAGCAAATAAAGAGAATCCAATCCACGCAGATCTGTCAAGTAGGAATTAATGGATAGCAATGGAATGCAGAGATACTTACCAACATGGGAAGCCCTTCCAGCGTGCCAAATCTGACAGAAGAAAACACCTCCCTTGTCGTGGACGGCATTGACAATGGGTTTCCATGCCTCCAGGCCTCAAATTTGAAGGCTTCAGTGCCCTTCAAAGGCACTTTTACTCGTCATAGAAGGCCATATTAAATTTTACCCTGCAAATGAAACTTAATTCCATGCAGAGCCCGTCATTAATGAAATTGGGTTCAGTTTTGAAAATCTGCAACAGAAGGGCAACCCCAAAATCTGCCTGTCACCGGGTTTTAGTGATTTGGCCTCTGGAGTCATTACATTTGGAATTTTGGACGTTGCCAGTGCCATGTTGGTCCCCTGTGGGCCGTGACCCCGTCCCAGCTGGAATTGGAAAATCGAGTTTGCGAGCTCGCTAAGTACTGTCAATGGTGGACTCAGTGAAGTAATGAATTCTGGGTGAAAGCAATTAATGTTACAACCTACCACAGTCTCCACTCTTGAGTCACTCCAGTTCCACACTACACAGAGTACATACCAGGCGGCGGGGTTACTGGTTACTTGCTGCTGGCATTTGGCAAATTGGCAGGTGCTGGTGCGAATCGTGCCATAATCCATTGCCCATTATCGATGGATTTGGGCGGACTTAAATTTAAAATTTAAACTAAGAAACCCGCCATTCCCCTACCATGCTTGTGGCGTGTATTTATTATTATTAATTTCATTGTATCATTCCAGGCCAGGTATCATTCAGGCTCGCCATCATTCTATTGTTGTTCCTTGCGGATGAATGTCTGGTTGCAATGCAGAGCCGAGAGGGATCTAAAGCATCCACGGGTCATCCATCCAACCTCTGCAATTTCTACCACGTCTTCTATTCTGCAATTTATACTGTAGATTCAATGTGGTCTTCGAAATCGAAACTTTTGCTACTTTTCTTGGTAGCAATTGGTTCCAAATGCTAATGGCTTCTTGGTGGCAATTGGTTCCAAATGATAATGCTGACAGTTTATTCAGAATTTCCCTATGAATGAGATTTGGAACGCAGGGTTGGCTTGGGGTCGGTGCATGAGTGGTAAGAGGGCATCCGCTTTTGGGCTAGTTGATCGGAATAGATTTTGCTTCATGACTGTTACTAGAGTTCCATTGAATATAATTTAGGTGTTGCGGCCATCCCTTCACAGTGGTGGATTCTTCATGAAGCCCAGTTTAAACAACAATGGGTCCATAGACGTCTTGCAATTAGGGGAATTCCCTGTGCCAAACCCCTCCCAGGCTAGATTTTAGGGAAAATCTGAGTTGTTGCTCTCATTCCCATCAACTTTAAGAAACAAGAATGCTTATTCAGAAGCACTGATTGTTATTCACATTGTTTTTGCTAAGTTTTTTAACAGAATCTTCTTTTCATTCGATAAGATGTGACAGAATGCCTTACACAATTTGGCATATCAAGATTTATTTAAACTGGATCTCTAGTATGGTTTGTGTTATGTAGGCTGGACCCGGTTGTGATGTAGCATGATTTGGCATATCAAGATTTATTAAAACTGGATCTATAATACCGTTTGTGTTATGTAGGCTGGACCCGGTTGTGATGCAGCATGAGTGGTACTGGAAGTTGGCGATGGCCCAAGTTCAAGATTGGCAGCGAGGTCTACAACAACACCCAGAACTTAACAGCAGACAGGCCAAAACAGTTGGGGACACTCACCCAATACATCGTAGTGCCGGAGGAACACCTGGTGACACCAAAGCCCACAAATTTATGAGGAAGCTGCGAGTCTACCACTGTACAGGGAGCTCTAAAGATTTGAATCTTGTGTTGTTCTATGAGAAAAAAATGTATAGAATTTTACATTTTGTGTAGTGGGCTTAAGTTGAGAAGAATGGGTGGGGACTGGTGCAATCAGCGATGGCTGATTTATCGTTGTAGTTATCTATTGTATTAGGTGATTTTCTTAAAAAAATTATCGAATACATAAATCTTGTTGGCTATTATTTCTATGCTGCTGTGATTTGTTGTGGGGCGGTTGGTTCATCCTTCTATGTGCACATATGTATGTAAACAATGTCTTTCAATATAAAGCAAGCATAGTTACTTTTGATTTTTCTATGAACAAGTTTTATTACTTGCCAATACAAGCTCTATTGGTTATAAAACAAGTGATTTTTTCATATTGTCGTTTTTTTTTCTTTTGTTTTTTAAATTTATTTTATATAGGATTCTTGGGTTATTTATCTAGCCCATATTAATATAACATTGCTTATTAAAATTTATAGAGCAGAACAATGCAACTATTGCCGATTCACCATTCTATTAGTGAATTCATAAAAACAATAATAAAATTTTGACATACTATTAAATTTTCAAATGAAAAGAATGATTTATTTTTACATGTCAGCATTGAAGGGTTCCATATCTCATAGCCCTTCAAAGTGAAATGCGACCCTACCCTTCAAATTTGATCCCTGCATGCCTCCACTTGCTCCTCGTTCCAAATCCCAGGCGTATCAGGGAACCTGCCAGTCGTACACTTTATTATGCTCATCATAATAAGAAGGTTCATTACAATCACTTTTAGGATTTGATCCTTTTTTGTCATGCTTAAGCTTAATAGATACAAAGTTGATATGTCACTATTGATATGGGTATTTGAGAGAGAAAATGTTACCCTACCCTTGGGAAGAGTCGGAGACGCCGGTAGCTTCTGCGATGAGAAGACCTCCATGAGTAGTTCTTTGAGAATAATATAGGATTCCATGTGGTTGGGGCATGCGCTTGTAGGATCTCCCCCTTGTTAACGGTGCCAAAACCACCCTGGCAAAACCCTTTTTGTGTTAGCAAACTCAAGTTGTGTTGTCAATACAAGATCAATGAAAAAATAAAGATGATTGTTACCTATGAGAGAGGTTGAACGGACCCAATTGGTATGGTGTTATCAAGGGGATTCGTTGCTTTTCTTGACTGCTTTGTTTTCCTTCCATGGTGATTACTGTATGAGCTCCACCGATTTGGAGAATTAGCAATGAAGCGCTGATAGATTGATATGTAATGCCTTCAACTAAAATGGGTTTATATAGAATTGCAATGTATGAATAACGTCATGGCTGATGAACGAACGTAGATGAAGAAACGTCATGGATGAACGCCAAATGAAAGAGACATATGACAAAGTCAAAACACGTTTTACTATTTTATTAGACATATGATAAAGTCAAAACACGTTTTACTATTTTATTAGACATATGACAAAGTCAAAACACGTTTTACTATATTATTTACGAGCGGGAGGATCTAGCCAAGTATGCGTGGGATGGAGTTAGTTACAGATAGCCTCCGCACATGGAGGGCAAAAACGCCCTCGAGCGCGCTCGAGGGCGCCCCTGAGCTCAGATTTCGGGCATTTCTAGCAGACCCACCTACAGCCTGGGCTTGCCTTCGGGCATCGATGCTCTCTGACAGGTACAGTACGTTTTGAACCGTTCGAACCGCGTTTTTGACAGGTTGAGGTTACGTTTACCAATTAAATTTACCAGTTCGAACCGCGTTTTTGACTTGCGTTTTGAACCAGCAACTTAACCCGCCCCCGCCTCCGCCTCCGCCTCCAATTTCATGTGCGCGAAGGGGCATTTTTAGCCCAACTGATGTCAGCTAAGGGCGCCCCCCGGGACGCCCTTTTTACCTCCATGTGCGGAGGCTAAGAGTTCCTTTCTTTTTCTTGTGCTTTCGAGGGAGGCCCTCGAATTCCCCACTTCCGTGTAATTGGTACATTGAATCTGTAGTATCAAGTAATTTTGACTAGATACATTGAACAATTAACGCCGTCATTTTATCGGCTTAAAAAAGGATTCTTGAATAACTTTATGGACACGGTCTTCCATAGCATGTATGAATTGACTATTTGGGAGCTATGCTCCAATCATATTATTAATTTTTTATTTGATTAAAGAGGCACCTACCCTTATATTGATTTTTATATTAGTTAAAAAGCATGTGTTTGTCGTCATTACTTACAATAGAATTGACTAAGGTGAGGGTGATTTACTAGTAAGGTATTATGTTGCTAGGATATGTATGGTATTATTAGTGTAGTTTATCTTTTACAGATAATTGATATACGTTGAAGGAGGGGAATTTGGAGTTAGTTTCGAGGTCCGATAATGATGATTCTTGTTATTATAGAGGGGTATAGGAATTGGTAGCAACTATCGGTTATTGAGTTAAAGAGTCGAATATGGCTGAGTTAGGGTTTTGAATTGGATATGGTGGAATTAGGGTTTGTTGCTAGAGTTGGTTTCAGGGTCCGATAATGGCTGGGGTTTCAAAATTGGCAGCAACTACCGGTTATTGAGTTACCTGGAGCATTGGGGAGTGCTTTTGGGCTTTGTTCCAACCCTTTTTCCGAGTTTTGGTCTGCTAGGGTTTGGTGTGTTTTTATTTATTTTGGGTAATTGTGTTTCTGTGCAAGGGTGACTGTGCTGGACCAGGTGGTTTTTTATTAGGGTTTTCTGTATTGGGATTTAGTATTTTTTGGTTTATCTTAGTGACTAGTGCCTCTGTATATGATGGCTACTGTATCTGACATTGCATCTGAGATGTTGGATAGGGGTCCTGCTCGGGTTCTTTTAATAGAAAAGGATGGGGACTTGAGCGACTCGATACTTTGTGGTTTATTAATTGATGAGGGGCTTTCAGAGGAGGAGTCTGGTTCTGACAAGGATTTTTACGAACCCTTTACCTTTTATCGATGGGGAGGTGGTAAATCATGGACTAGCGGTTTGAAGGCCCATCATAATCGGTCAATAAAGGCTCTCAAGAGTAGGAGTGAAGGTATTGAGATGACACTGGACAAGGATGTGCAGCTGGGTAGGGTATTGAGCTTTACTACTCGTGCATTGGGGGAGAAGCTCTACTTTAATAGTATTAATCGCACAAGACTAGTGTCATGGGTTAATGAACATTGGAAGCCCATTTTAAACTATGCTTCGAGAGTCCATTTACTCATTAATAAATGGGTTGTATTCCATTTTTTGGACGAGGCACATGCATATGTTATTTTGGGACAACTTTGGGTTATTGATAGAGGGTCACTTTGTTTGAAGAGGTGGCACATTGACTGCAATCCGACTATGGAGCAGATTCAACATAATCATTTCTGGGTTTTATTAAAGGAGTTCCTCTTGCATTATGGTCAAGAGATGTATTTGTGACATTAGCAAATCAAATTGGAAAGTTTATGTATTTTGATGATAAATCTCTATACCATGAGGATAAAATATGTGCTTGGGGTCTGACGGAGATAGATGTTTCTTTGGGTTTGCCAGAATCTGTATCTATCAATGGGGGTGAGAAGTTTGTAGTGCAGGAGATAGATTATTGGCGCACCCCTTTTCGGTGCTTCACTTGTGGTAAGACGGGTCATTTGCAGAGGGAGTGTAGCAAGTTGGTGGGTGCTAGGGTTTTGACGACAAATGCTCGAAATACTTCGAAGAAGATACCGATGGCGGTCCAAGCTTTGGCGTCAGATTCACTGGCGACTTCGGCATTTACTCCTTTCACAAGTAAGTTTAAAGAACTCTTCCCAGATTTATTTGATACTTTGCCCGAGTCCGAGATAAAAATGTTGGATAGGTGGGGGAAGGACTCTTCAGGATTTCGTTCTCCCTTCATAACACAATGTTTAAATTCTTGTTTTTCGGATTCAAACCCATCAAATGAGATTGATATCCCTGTGGATCCTGGTCTTATACACCCATATTTGTTGGAGAATTTATCTCTAGAGTTGGATTCCCAGTTATTGCAGGATGAACATGTCACTCTTCTAAATCTACATTCAACTCCACTTCTTGTATCTACTGGGATGGGTCGGGAATCCATTGAATTTCCTATTTCTACTTCAGATGAGGGTTTATTTTCAAACCCTATACCTGGTTACATTGCTGACTCCTTGAATCCTAAAATGACTACCCCATCTTTTTCCAATGTTACTATTAGAAAAAAGGATGTGGGTACGAGACAAAAGGAGATGGCTAGGGCATCCTCAGGAGGTACATTGGCTATTAATTTCTCGGCAGAGGGTTCTACATCACAATAGAATATTTGTGGGGAGTCACGGTCTCTTATTTCCTCATTTTTTAGGCCACTTAGAGCTTTGATGGCCAGTACAGAGGTTATCCCATGATCATATTAACCCTTAATATACGTGGGGTTGGGGGCACGCCCAAACATAACGCCTTCCGCAGATTGTTAGATGTAGTTAGACCGAATTTGATACTTCTTTGGGATAATATGGTGGATGACTTGACGGCTAGGCATTTCTTTTCTTATTTTTTCCCTAGGTGGGAGATATGTTCTATTGTTGTTGATGGGAGATATGGGGGTCTTCTGTCAGCTTGGGATTTGTCCCTTTTTAATCCAGATCCTTTGTTGTCGGGGGGTATATTATTGGTTGGTAAGAGTAGGGAATTAAACTCTCCTTTTCATATTTTGAACTGTTATGGACCACAATTGGATAAGATGAAATTCTGAGGTGATCTTGTGGCTACAGGATTGATGGGCATCAATTCTTTGATATTAGAAGGTGATCTAAACATTTCACTTGGGTCTCGGGATTCTTGGGGCACCAATGCTCATCCTTTGATAAATTCAATCTGGTGCAATTATCTATTTGAGGAACATTGCCTTATTGATATTGTTCCAAATCCCTTATTGCCCACATGGAGAAATGGGTGTAGTGGTAATGCAGTGGTGGAAAAAAGATTGGACTGGTATCTTATTCATGAAGATCTTCATGGGACTTTTTCACATTGCATCTCATGGGTTGGGTCCTTTCAGATATCTAATCATCAACCCGTTATTCTGAAAATTGGAAAGGGTACTTTCCCTACTATATACCCTTTTAAGTATTGTCCTCTTTGTTCATTGGAGGACTCATTTATTTTGTTGGTTCGACAACTATGGGGCTCTATTTTGGTAGCTCTCCTTATGTACCGGCAATGCATAGACCTACCTTTTTGAGGTTATTGAAAACTCAGGTGGCTCCTTGGATTCAGGATAAAAGGTCTCTTTTACAGTCATACTTGAGGGCCATTGAGGCTGATATTGCTGGCTTATTTGCTCGACCATATGTGGAAACTATCTGTACCCCTGTTGTGGAATAGATCATAGCACTGGAAAAAAGAAAGGAATCAATGCTAAAGATGGAGGAAGCATTGTGGAGGATTAAGAGCAGATCCCTTTGGCTTTCTTGTGGGGATCAAAATACGAATTTTTTTCATGCATTTGTTGATAATAGGAGGAAGAAGAAGGCTATATGGGAAATCAAGAGTGATTTGGGTACCATTATTTCTGATCAATCTGGGATTGCTGAGGAGGCTATTGCATACTTCTCAAACATTTTCAAGTGCCTGAAGACTTGAAACTTGGAGGCTCTGATGCAAATCATTCAGGTGATGCCCAGGATGTTTACTGATACTGACTGCAATAATATTTATTGTCCTATTACTATCTCTGAAGTTGAGGGGGTTTTAAAGAGTACGGAGAAGGAGAAGAGTTTGGGATCGGGCAGTTGGACGTGTGAATTTATTTTACAATTCTTTGACATAATGGGTCCAGAACTTGCCGGGTTAGTTGAAGAGGCTCATATCACTGGTAATGTTTATGGAGGTGTGAATGCTACATTTATTGCCTTAATTCTGAAAGTATCAAATCCATTGACTTTCCAAGACTACAGGCCAATATCATTGTGCAATATGATATATAAAATTATATAAAAAACTATTGCACGCAGGATTAAGGAGGGCCTTTCTCGGGATATTTCTGATGAACAGTTTGGCTTCCTAAATCACATATTGATTTTTGACATTAATGGGGCAGCAAAGGAGACAATCCATTCTACTAAAATGAAGAATCTGGACTCACTGGTTATGAAACTAGACTTAATCAAGGCTTATGACTTTGTTGATTGGTCCTTCCTCAGGTTGTTGTTATTAAGTGCTGGCCTTGATTTCTTTATAACACAGTGGATTATGGGTTGTATTAAGACTACAAAATTTGCGGTGCTTATAAATGGAAGCCCTACATCTTTTTTTAAGGCTTCTAGGGGCCTTCACTAAGGATGTCCATTATCACCTCTGCTTTTCATACCGGTGATTGAGGGATTAAGTAGTCTCATTCATCAAGCACGGTCATATGTTTTAGTAAATGGCATAAAGGTTTCCAGGAATCCTACTATATCACATTTGCTATATGTCGACGATGTACTTATCTTTGGCATGGGATGTGAACAAGAATGGCTTCACTATAAAATTATCTTGGATACTTTTTGCTTTTCTTCTAGGATGCAGATCAGCAATACAAAATCATGTCTCTACTCTATTATTATTGAGGTGGAGGATTTGTTTCCTTTAAGAGTGATATTTCCTCTTGACATTCATGATCTGAACAAAGGTTTTTCTTATTTAGGATACTTCTTAAAACCAAATTCTTATTTGGTATCTAGCTGGTTATGGATTATTAAAAAGGTTGAAAATAGGGTTTTATGCTGGATGAAACGAAAATTGTCAATGGAGGGACAATTGGTATTACTAAATTCAGTCTTGGAAAATATTATGATTTATTGGTTATCACTTGCTCGGGTACCTGCATCTATTTTGAGCAAAATTCAGAAAATCTTCTATAATTTTCTTTGGAAGGGATCTCCTGTTTTCCAGGGATGCCATTTAGTCTCTTGGTAGTGCATTTCTACTCCAAAAGACTCTCGTGGATGGAGAATTAAATATTTATTGGTTTTATAAAGCATTACACTTAAAAAGTCTTTGGAGAGGATTAAAAGATGATGGCCTTTGGGGAAAGATCATTCAGGATAAATATTTATACCCTGACTCTGTGATTTGTTGGATCCGTTTTGTAAAAAAAATAAAAATAGAAGGTGCTCGGTCATATGGACTGGTTTAGTGGAATTTTTTCCATATATTCAGTGTTGGATGACCTGGTTGGTTGGTAATGGATTTCAGGTCAAATTGGGGATGGATCGGATTCTTGGAAACAAGTATTCAAGTGTGCTTTCAGATGGGACCATTGAGATCATTCATGGGAAATGGATCTTGTTCCTTAATCAAGTTAAGAAATCATTTGAGATACATCAGTTGGAAACCTATTAGCCCTATCGGCAGTTGAGCTGAATCTAAATGGGATAGAGGTCACAGAATGGGACCTTTTTATTTCTGGGCTGAAGCAGGTAGGTATATTTCTTACGGATGATCTGGATATTCTTCATTGGACTTTTGGTAATGGGGATGGTAAGGTTACAACAGACCTGGCATATTTGGAGATGGCCATAGATTCATGCTATTCATATACTGTTTGGTGGCACAAGCTCTTATGGAAATGTAACATTCCTGAAAAAATAAAGATATTTTTGTGGCTGGCACTTAATAACTGGCTTATTACTAGTGATACATTCAGATTACATGGGGGTTATGATATGACGGTGTGTTCATTATGTTTTAGAGATGAGGAATCTTGTGATCATATATTTGCAAATTGTACTATGACGCAACAGATTTGGGATGAGATTGCTATATGCTATAAACAATCAGGTATATGGTTAGGAAACACATTGGAAAATTGTTTGAAATATTGGTATGATAAGAACCGTTTCCAGATTACATATCCAATGAGGTTTTTGTGGGGCATTTGGCGTCTTAGAAACTCCATTCTGTTTGATGGTAAAGCATTTTCATTCTGTGGGTCGGTTGCATTTATTAGACATTTTATGCAGGAAGAAAAATGGAAACCTCCTTCAATTATTCAACCCTATTTGGCATTTCCTATTATTAATTATACTATACATGTTGGATTGTTTGATGGGGCTACTCAATTGGGAAAGTGTGTTGCATGTTGCTATTTAATTTTGGATTAGGATCAACATTTGGAGTTATGTTTTGGATGTGGGGAGGGAAATAATACAAGAGCTAGATTACTTTCCCTTTGGGGGTTATTAACATTATCCAGACATATTGGGATAAACTAGATCGAGATTTTTGGAGACTCTAATGCAATTATTGGATGGGCTTCTGGTATACACAGATTACAAGTACATGCATTGACATACTGTAAAAAAAGGATAATGTCTTTACATCATTCAATTGTAGATATAAATTATAACCATGTGAATAGAGTATTTAACAAGAGGGCATATATATTGTCAAAGAGAGGTTTACAAATGGGTGAAGGAATGGCACACATATGCCATTATTAGAAGCATCATATTATTGAGGAGATTGATAATGCTTTATACTAATCTGCATACAACTTTTTTGTGTTTTTTATAATTTTTCCTTATATATATGTTTAATTAGCAGGAATACAATATTAGAATTTGATAGAGGAATTATTGGGATTGATGGTATCTTTTCCCATTATTGTATATAGTTTTATTTTTGGGATGATGGATGCTTCTATGTATAAATTTGACATTTTTAGACTGGTTTTGGTGGTCTAAAACAAGTCAAAGATGTAAAATGAGTAAACACAATAGTGTCACCATGACAAAGGAGATATTTTGTAATAGCTCGATTAGATTTTGTCTACTATGGACAAGACTTACTATGTAGTTTCTTTGATTCACTTATGAATAGCAAGAAACTCTTTTTTCTTTTGGAAAAAAAAGTGTTGTTTTATCTTAATTTTAGATTTTTTAGTAATTTTGAAGGATAAAAAAGAGATACACATTTTTATTTTGAAAAATTTTTGTGAAGAGTTTTTTTAGAAAGGATTTTGATCTTTCAATAAGATTGGAGTTAACATGAATTTATTAATCATTAATGTGTGTAAGAGAGAGAAAGGGAATTGTTAATTATTGCTATTATTTACTTTTCTTTTTTATTAAATTTAGATGGATGTAAAAATGCTCTTTTTCATCCATGTAAGCATTATAGATTAAATGGACATTAGAGTCCTTTCCATACTAGATTGTAGAATGCATCTCTCTACACAATCAAGATCAAGATTTGTTGAGAGTATGTGACTTGCACATCAATTTGTTTTCTTGCATCCAAATCACACAAGTTGGTTTGCATTATACACTTGGTAGGTCACTACTAAATGAACCCCTCCTCTCTATGTAATTTGTGTAGGGTTTAAATAATTATAGTTTCATGGTTATTGTCATAGGTTATAAGTGTAGTGTATGGAACTTACACTTTGTACTAGTAATACAATGATGCATCAACTTTTTCAGTATAAATCTTTATATCACACATTAGCTATCAATGCCCAGTCTACAACAATTGTAAGGACTCCTACACACTAGTATGGGGAACTCACAAGAATTGAATTATTCACCATTGAGTGTCCCTCTTATGGTATGAAATTGGGGTCCTTTATCCTAGGTTTAGGGCCTTACTTGATTTCTTTTAATTCATTCATGGGCCTTCCATGGTCTTTATCATGGTCTCATGCTTGAGTTTGTTGAGTATGATTGTCATTGATGTCAAAAGAAGTTCATTAATGACGAAGGAATAACAAAGAAGATGATGATGTGGCATGTGTGACGAGGCTGCAAATTCATATGATGGTGTTCTAGTGCTCTCATGAAGTCATTGTTACAATTTGACATCATTATGTAAAAGTATGGCAATTTGGAGAAACTCTGGAAATTGACTAAGGATTAAAAAATTAGTGTAAGTTTCCCTAGTAAAATGCCTGCCATATCTTATAAGTTAATGATAAAAATTATCTAAGAGTGTTAGGCTGTAGCCTGTTGACTTGTGCATTTGACCATGGTCTCAGTTTGCTTTAAGAGTGTTTGAGGAGAAAGATATAGGTCTTCCAAAACAAGGTTTCAGGTTGTTTTACTGGTTTGGGATATGCCCGCAAGGGGCTTGAAATATGCCCACACAAGGGGTTGTGACATATGCCCGCAAGGAGCTCGGGTATGCCCGCACAAGGGTTTAAATATGCCTACACAAGGCATATATTAATATATGCCCACACAAGGCATTAATATATGCATGCACAGGGGTTTAAATATGCCCACAGAGGCATTAATATATGCCCCCAAAGGCATTAATATATGCCCTCAAAGGAATTAATAATATGCCCGCACAAGGATTAATAACATATGCTTACAAGGCTTACAATATGCTTGCAGAAAGGAAGCAATGGAGTTTCTGCGTGTTTGTACAGAGAAGTTGCTCACGATGAAGGATGACATGATTCGATAAGTTACAGGGATAAGCTACATGAATAATTAATATGTCACGAAATAAATGAAACTAACTATCAAAAGCTATAAGTCAAATAAACAAAAATTTAATATATAGATATATAATAAACATAGTATATTATTCATTAATTAATAAACAAAGATTTAATCTTTTTGGAAAGACACGACCTTGAAAAGACACAAGTTTCAGAATGAAGAGATGCGACTGTAAAAGGATGAGATACATGATGTTAAAGATATATAAATAGATACTTGAATTGGAAGAAAGATGTCTCCGCAGTCCAGATCGATGAAGCAGCAAGAAAAGACAGAGACCAAGAAAATGAAGAATAACCAGTGACAGGATTGAAGAAATAAGAAGATTTGGAAATCTGATAAAACCAAATAAGGGTGGTAGGGTGGTTCCAGGGTAGGCTGCAAGCCTGCAGGGGGTTGTAGCCTCCTTCCAGTAGTGGATGAAAACCAGGGGTGTTGTGACATCCTTATCTATTGGTGCAGATAGAAAAAATGGGGTGATGGTGCATCCTTTATGTAGTAGCAGATTTGTTTTGTTGTAAAAGTCATCTTATTAATGTGTTTGATTTTGTGGTTTTCTCTTTGAGGTTTCCACGATAAACCTCTGTGTTCTTACTTGGTTGATTCATTGTTTATTTTGTTTTAATACTAATTGTTTTAATAAAGGATAAGATGAAATTTTGGGGTGATCTTGCGGCTACAGGATTGACGGACATCAATTATTTGATATTGGTAGGTGATCTGAACATTTCACTTGGGGCTCAGGATTCTTGGGGCACTGTTGGCCCCCCAACAACTCCCCTTGATTTTGCAAAAATCAAAGGGCCCCCCATTAGAATTTGTAAATACTTAGCTTTTGGTTTTCTTTTTTTCAGTCAATGATTTGATGATCTCTTTTATGGATTCTTGACTTTCCACGTTGCCTTCTCTTTGACTTGGTTTTCATGAAGAATGGTTTGGTGATCATTTGTTTTCTCAAGTTTTGGCTTTGAATTTTTCATAGTTTATGCTTCTACTTACATTGCATTTACTGAACAACACTTGCACACCTTAATTTGAGCTTATATGATTCTCTTCCACTCTTTGGTTCACTTGAATTGGGTTTATTTGGTGTTTTGTGAGTCTCATAAAATATCAAATCTTCACTTCATCAAAGGACAAAACAAGCACTTTGGCAGATCTAGATAAAATAGGTTGATTGCTCGTTTTACAGATTTTAATTTGTGCCTTAAAATATCACATATTAAATGATGGAACCATGCTTTCACTTTGGATTTTGAATGATCCAATAAATTTTACATGTCATTAGATTTTAATAAGAATTCGGCCTTTTCACTTAGTTTTTATAATTTTAAAAATTTTTTGAATAAATTAATTTAAGCTTATTTTCATTTAGTTTTAATAATTTTGAAAGAAATTTAAATAAATAAATTTAAGCTTGTTTTCATATCAATCTATGCAAAGATGTTAAACCAGAATTAATCAAAGATGACATTTAAATTAGTCATTTTTATTTCTATTTTGGATGACTAATAAAATCATTTATGAATATTGTTTTTACATATTACAATACTTTTTTATTTTGACATGGCTTTTAAGTTATTAAAAAATACATATTATTTTAATTTCATTACTTCCATGTCTTTTAAGAAAATGTACTTTTAATAATATTAAAATATATTTACAAATTTCATTATTTATTAAGTAGTCATTTGTTTATGAGAGATTTGATCCCATATGTATATTGCATGTTGACGTCATATGAAGTTATGATTGGTTGGTTTTTGTTATATGATGGTTCTCAATGGATTTTAAATAAATGTTATTTTATTTAAAATACCAAAATGTGAGTAAGAATAATGTGTTGTAGAACGATAAGAGGAGATTTGGCCAGTCAGAATTTTAAGGAGAATGCAACGATTTTCTTATGGATATGACACGAATGGGCAGTTTCATGAACCTGTGTGAAGAGATAAGCCATCTGCACATAAGAAATAATTACAATGATTAGAATTACCATCCAGAAAATTACCAGCTTATTCGCTCACCTTCTGCCATAGAATTGTGAAAAGCTTACACATGACAAATATCAGTTTGAGAAATGAAAAGTCATCACTAAACCTCCCCGGAGCCACCAAAGAGCTGGTAGCCGAGCAAAAGTTGTGCCATGATAACACCCATCGCCCAGATATCAATGGCGAAGTTATAATTAGTGGATCCAAGGAGAAGTTCTGGTGCTCGATATGGACGTGTAACAACATACGATTGGAGTGGCTTTCCTGAGTCTTGTAACAAGTTCCTAGACAGCCCAAAATCTACAATTTTAATAACATCTCCCCTCAGTGACAAGTTATTTGGATTCAGATCTCGGTGAAAATATCCTTTCTCATGCATGTATGCAAGGCCCTTGAAAATATGAAAGAGTAAATTGCACACTTCCTCCTCTGAAAATAGATGGTCTATGTCTCTGGTTCTGATGAGTTGGGACAAATCACAGTCCATACATTATCACATCATGCAGGCTGGCTATATTGGGTTGAACCAATCATTTCTTGCATGCATCTCACTTTACAGGATTAAGACATTCTTCATATGTAGAGAAGTTTCTCTTCATTCTTTTGACGACCAAAATGCGGTTACCTTATTAGCAAATAGAAGTTAGTTACCTTGGGTTAGGAAGGGTGATAAATATTATTCCCTATTTTATTATATAAATGGGTTTGTTTTAATAGCGTGAACAATTATAACAGGGCTACGCTCCTTGCTCTCTTTGTTCAAGCAAGTAAGGAACTTCAAGGGATTCCTGACCTTACCTATAGTAGCACTGATGCTGGGTCAACTGCTACTGGTCCTATAACACGGTCAGCTTGAACTGGGTAAACAACTTAACCCGGATCTGGAACTGGAATCAATGTTTCTATAACTGGAAGGAACGTTGGTCAAGCTGGTGATACTAGTGTATAAGCTGGATAAACCGTTGTTATTATAGGATGCAAAACAATATATACTGCATAATCTACGATTCTACACCTGTAACTGGGAACTATTTATGCAAATGATGCGCCTATGCTTATGGTTGAGAAACAGACCCATCATGATTCATTCCCTGTGGAGAAGCTTGGGCGCATTTATAATATAAAAACTGAATGAAATACAAGCTACACCAAGTAATGTAAACCCATAATACACATGAACCTGTGCAAAACACAGGATATAGAATGGAACATCAAGACTTCATATACGATGATGCTCGGGAAAATAAATATGCCAGGACCCACAAACAGGTAAGGCCAAGAGGTAAAAAGCGCTGGTCATATTCAAGCTGCAAATAGGAATAGGCCAAATGAAATAATATAATATAATATAAAAATTATGAAATGAAAACGGATATCTATGCCATTATTTATAACCGTACTAGTTGCTTTAACTAAAATTGTGTATTTATACATTGAGTTTTCATTTGAATGCTCAAATCCATATTTACATTGAGGTATTATTTATTATTAAAAATTCAGGCATATCTTATTCAAAGGTCTTCGCGGGAAAAAAAAACTTATTCAAAGGTCTCTTCTCTCGAACCTCGAGGAGAGAAATTCCATGCAGTAGAATATTTGTGATTATTGAGATTAATATGCGCTTTGTGTAACATTTATTATTGACTACTAGCCTAAGTCTCCGTTATGGAATATTTTAAAGCATTTAATGAATACATACATGCGAATAACTAACGCAAGTCTTCTTCATTGTGGAGCATTTAATGAAAACATATGTTGGTAGGTGGATTGGTCGGAATGCGGTTTAGTTCAGGTTTTTATAGGTTATTTGTTTATTATCGATGATATTTCCTGGCTTTGGTTAAACTTTAATTATTCTATCCTAAAAAAATAGGACAAATATGGGATCATTCCAAAGTATGAGTATGGCTAGCATTGAAGATTTCGTTTGGCTGGCGTGTATTATGTATAAAGGATTTAAGAATGTGAAAACTTTAACAAAATTATAACATATGCTGGTATAAAACAACATCATCATAAGTAAAACCTTCTATTAAACATGACTATTTAAATTTTATACCACATGTTGGTATTGTTCAATCATACAGTTTTAACTTTTGGCATGTTACCAAGGCACTACTGAAATGTTGTTTGATTGCATAACTCAGCAATACCACTGGACGTATCCTTGATTACATAACTGAGCAATACCAGTAGATGTATCCTCTAATTCACTGCCACTGTCTTACTGGCTTCTGTATTATTTGTAGAATTTATTGATGTCGTCACTAAAAATAAATTACATTATTGTACAGTGAATCTCCACCGATTAGCAGACATCCAGTGTCGGGACCTTGCTATTGTCGTCATAGATGATTTTTGACATTGTTACATAATTCTAAATAATAAAATAAATACCATCAACTTTTGTATGCAAAAGAGATTGAGTTTTGGGTACTTTATTCAAGTCTGCAAGTACTTATTATACTAGGGTTGATTACAAAGAAAGTTGATAATCAATTCGCTTAGTTGTGCATTGACTACAAAGATTACAAAATACTCATCTAAGATTGTCAATTTTAAAGACTATTTCGTGCAGGCACTTAAATTTTCATCGACAAAGTAGTAATATATCCATTCATATTAAACTATAGTAATATTAAACTATAGATTAACCAAAGCCTACGCATTGAAATTCTAATGCAATTTTTATGTCAAGAGGCATGTATATTTTAGAATTTTGGGGTGGATTATCATTTATGTTTTTTCTAGATTGTAGGAGGATGGGACAAGTGTACTCTTTAGATTGATTCTATGGGAGTCGTTCAAAATTCTAAATAAACAATTATAAAAAATAAAAAATATAAGAAATAACTGGTAGTTGATGCATGGATGCATGGATAACTCGGGCACTGGAGATAAGTGAACAAAGCTCTGTGATAACATGTAGCAATTATATATATATATATATATATATATATAAATAAATAAATGGTTGATAATTGGTAGCTAATACATGGATAGTAGACAGTTAGTGGTACAGAATCAGTTTAACTAGAATAAGGTTTGTGATAACAAGTAGTTGAGGCATGGATAATGTTAGGATATTCTCACCATCATCATGCAGTCATACAGTCATGAAGGCATGCATTTGCATGCAGCCCAGTCATCAGTGAGGTATCACCTAGCACCCAGTCCCTAGTTTGCTATCCCCGAGAGCTTCTTTCTGCTCAGTTCCAGCACTCCTAGTCCATGATGTGCACCTATTTTGAGTCTCCTACTTGACATGTGTGCCTCTCTCACCTATCACCAGTGACACACTTAATTAGTTGCTTGATTTGTGGATCTTTCCTTGATTTGAGGACAGATTGACTAGTTAACTGACTGAAACACTCCGATAGACACCCAGAGAGACTAGTTTGGCTGTTCTGACTCCAGACAGCTCCTCATGTGCCCTCCTTGGATTCTCCTTCACTCCATTGGTGCTCCATGCACCAGTTACACCTACCTACATTCAGTTAGACTCGGTTTGACACTTGGTTGACCGTTACTTGTGCATTGATGACACCACTGATCTGATGATGAGGACTCCTAGTGGAGACATGCTACACCATGCAGGATATTAGAATGAACTCATTGGTTAATTCGAATGATTCAGTCATTGTTACTATGTATTGTATTGTATTCATCTTATGAGTTCAATAGAGCACTGCTGCAAGTCTTTTTGCATAGTTTTCACATATTATTCTGCATGCATCTCTTGTAATGGTTTCTCTTGTTCCATAGATCTGTTGTTCTTGAATTCCATATGGTATCAGAGTTATGGCAGGGACAAGTATACTTTTCTATAGGGATTATTCATGAAGATTGAGAAAATTGTTCACATTGCAGCAGATTCTGCACTGCATGCATATTCTGCACTATATGCCGATTTTGCACTGTATGCCGATTCTGTACTGTATGCCGATTCTGCACTAGTGATTCTGCACTGGTGATTCTACACTAGTGATTTTGCACTGCATGCCATTTTTCCAATTCTGCACCAGAAGCCGAAAGATTCCACATAATTCTTGTATATTGATCATTGGATATTTAAGCTTGCTTGATCTCCTATGTCAGGTGTGATGCAACTTGAAAAGTGCAGGTTGTCGACCTAATGGTTCTTGTTTGTTTGTGATTTGCAGGTTTCTTGCTTCCTCCATTTGCATTCGCTATTGCAGAGATGGACTCTTCTTCACAAATTCTTCTTACTCCATTAAACTATGATGAATGGAAACCAAAGATGATTACATTTCTAAAGAGACAATGTCTTTTTGATATGTGTATTGGTATTACAAGAGATTTTGCTTCCGATGAAGAGAAGAATGATTGGCTAAATGATTGTGACAGAGCGTTGGAACAATGTGTCTTGCTATGTCTCCTTGTATGCGCTACCTCAGTCAAACTGCTGAAAATCCAAGTGATCTATGGGCCCAACTGGATAGAGAATTTGGAAAGCCGGAAGAAGAGGATTATGCTAGCCTTTTGGAGAACAAGCCCAGTGATACCTCCTTATTTTCTCTCTCTGATTATGTCTCGGCCTCAACCATATCTCATGATAAAGTTATTCAAGATGAAGAAGAAATTGCAAATTCAACACTCATTTTCTCAATATCTTCTATTTCAAATTTTGAGCAAGATAAGCCAACTCATACTCTAGAATCTGAAGAGGTTCTTGAATCCTCTCTTTCACATGAGTTTTCCGGTGTGTAGATTGATGATCTATTGAATGTTTTGGAGGATAAATCAGATTTTGAAGGTGATGCATTAGCTCTCCTTGAACATATGCTTCCTATGTACTTTTGTTCGATCATTGGCACATGTTCTCAGAGTTTCATTGAAGATGGAGGACACTACCATTCGCTTGGGTTCAAGTCTCAGGAATTTTTTGGTGATTTTGGTTTTGATCTCACCCCTATTGGTTCAAAGGAGATCACAAGAAACCATCTATCAATTCTTGGAGCTGATTTAACTTCCACTGATCAGAAGTTCAAGTTTCAAGAGCTATTAAATCTGATTTGAGCTGATCCTACCTCAGTTGGTTCGAATTACAGGTTCTAGGATGATATTCATATTTTTAGATTTGTTCTCACCATGTTCGGTCTGAAGAGCAAGTTCATAAATCCTCCATATTCGCTTACATCCATTGATGGAGAAAACAAGCACATGTGTTTGGAGCATGATCCATTTCCTCCAAAGAGTAAGATACCTCTAGACATATCTACTTGAGTTTGGAGCAATTAATACTTTGGAGTATTTTTCAGTGAGGGGGGGTTTTCCCATGAGGTTTTCTCCATTTCCTTGGTTCATGGATTGTTCTTTAATTGGATTATTTTTTGTATTGGGGTGACCTTTGGTCTCAGTTACCAAGGCCCTACCTTTTATTTTTTTACCTCATAGTATAGCTTGTGGGGGGGTGTTAGGATATTCTCACCATCATTATGCAGTCATGCAAGCATGCATTTGCATGCAACCCAGTCATCAGTGAGGTGTCACCCAGCACCCAGTCCTTAGTTTGCTAGCTCCGGGAGCTTCTTTCTGCTCAGTTCCATCCCTCCTAGTCCTTGATGTGCCTATTTTGAGTCTCCTACTTGATAGGTGTGCCTCTCTCACCTACCACCAGTGACACACTCAGTTAGTTGCTTGATTTGTGGATCTTTCCTTGATTTGAGGACAGATTGACTAGTTAACTGACTAAAACACTCCGATGGACACCCACAGAGACTAGTTTGACTCTTCTGATTCAAGACAGCTCCTCATGCACCCTCCTTGTATTCTCCTTCACTCCATTAGTGCTTCATGCTCCAGTTACACCTACCTACATTCAGTTAGACTCAGTTTGACACCTGGTTGACCATTACTTGTGCATTGATGACACCACTGATATGATGATGAGGACTCTTAGTGGAAACATGCTACACCATGCAGACTATTTGAATGACCACCTTGGTTAATTCGAATGATTCAATAGAGCACTACTGCAGATCTTTTTGCATAGTTTTCACATATTATTCTACATGCATCTCTTGTAATGGTTTCTCTTGTTCCATAGATCTGTTGTGCTTGAATTCCATAGATAAGGGCAGTTTGTAGCAAACAACTTGTTTAACTAGAACAAGGTGAAAACTTACAATTACCCATAAAGAACAAGTAAAAAAGAAGAGTTAAGTTTTGTGTTATGTTTTTGATCTCTTAATAGAATGAGGAAATTGGAATTTCTATGGTTTATTCTTTCAGACCTTGACTCAGCTGGAGCATTTTGTTAGTTATAGGATTGATGGTTTCAATTTCAGGGTTGATGGGGTTTGCTCCAATTTCTAAGATGGTTAGTCGTGCCTGGTGTTGGTATACCTCATTTATCCTCTTTGACCTATTATTATTAACTCGGAATGGGGATTAAAAGATCACAGGTGTACTTCAATATTTTTTTGCAGACTTTACATTTGGGCACACAAAGGTAATATACACTTCTACATATGAGGGTTTTATGTCTTGAATTTCATGTATTACTGGTTCTTATTGTAATACCCCCAGTTTTGACTTGGAATGTCTTTAATCAAAATTATGTAAATGATGTAAATATGCTAGTATGGATTGCTAGTGTGGAGCTCAAGTCCAAGGCCTAACTAGTGAATGGCTAGGCATGTATGAAATATATATATTTTTTATTTGGACCATATGATTGGCTTATCATGTCAATTCAAAATGTATGTAAATATTATGTTGGAAATTAATAAAATGGTCCAAGATAGTTGTGTAAAGAGCACTAGAGGGGTTATGATTCCACCAAAGGGGAAGACGAAGGGGGATTATGGAGAAACCAAATCCTATGTTGCCATGTGTCAACCTTAGAACTCATCCAAAATATGCCACGTGCCTTAAATAAACCAATCACCTTCTCTTGACTATTAAATCCAATCATTGAATGCATATGTGAGGTTGGTGGGAAAAGTCCCTTCATGTAGTTATTGAAGCATGGGGGTTGTGATAGTTATGTCAGTTGTCAACAATCTTATTTATTTTATGGTCAGAAGCTATGTTAGTTGTCTTTTCACCCTTACCTCATATCCTTGTAGTCGACACTCTTTTTATCATTCTCTCATGCATGTTTTCTACACTACGTAGAGTTTTCCATTATTGTTCATGACCATTACCAAACTGTGTTTAACCCAGAAATTCGAATTTGAAGACAGAGTTGCATTTTGGAAGGGAAAATAGATGGTTGTAATTGAGCATGGAGGTTGGGCAAGCTAGGAACATTTACCCATTGAGTTATGCTACTCTTGGCTGCTTGAGAAGCCATGAATTAATGTTGCAAGAGGTTCTCCATTAGCATATAGCAGGTTGAACTCTTACTGCACACACTCATAAGCAATGTAAGGGTTGGATTTCATGAGGGAATTGTGGATTCGTGAAGGGAAATTCCTTCCTTGTGTTGTGTGGGACAGTTGGAAGGAGTGTCATGGCTGTGATGTCTTAGTGAGACCCCTATAGAGCTCTGGTTGATCTCTTTGGCTAAGCATAGTGAGCAGAATGAGTTGTGGGTTGAGAGACAGAAACCTATAGGTGTTTCCTTCGCCCTGGTGGCCTCATAACCCAGCTTGGGGGTGGCCTCTCAGTTGAAAGAGTATATGTTGTCGTTCAAGTTTTCACAGGAAGATATTTGAGAGGAGCTTATATGGATAAATTGTGTATGATTTTTGTACTCTACATACATTTCAGACTGCTCAACTAAGTCCATCATCAAGAGAATGTTTGGCTCACTATTAATTTTGTGCTTAATATCTTCCATTAATATTGATTTTTAATTTTTATCATTGAAAGCAATGTTAGCCAACGATGCATTGTTGTTTCTTTATAATATTTAAAATTGGTTTCCAAGATTCGTTGAGAATTAGGCCCTCATCCCTATTGAAATTTCTTTGGTGTTTCTCAATTTCTAGAGCCTCGCGGATCCGTCTCTTATTGTAATGTTCTTCCAATGAAATTACCTTAGCCTTCTTAATGCAAATATGGTGGTTAGCTTTTCTTGAATGTTTTGCTACTGCTGAATTTTTTATCCTCCCATGTGTTATGTCTGTGCAATGCTCCTTTAGTCTTGTTCTTATCGATCTTCGTGACTCTCTGATATACTCTTCATCACATGAACAAGGAATTGAATATACTCCTTTCTTGATCATGGGATCAACTAGATCTTTTGCTTTGTCCAACATATTTCTCAAAGAATTGGAAGGGGAGAAAGCACTTTCAATGTGTTTTTAAGGGGAATTTTGGATATTAATATAAAAGTCAAATTTTTTTATGACCAACTGATCATTATAATCCCTGTAACAAGGACTAATAAACCAAAACCAAATCAACAAAACAATACACGTTTTTATATTAAATATAAATTTTTACACGTTTTTATATTAAATGTGAATCTGTTTTATATTAAATGTTAATATAAATAATAATATAAAATTAAAAAGTAAATTAAACAACGGTCCCTAGGAGAATAGGCTAGTGTCAACAAATGCTCTCATTCACATCCGCATGGGAAATGAATGTTTATTGATTTTTAAACCAGCCTAACTTTTCGTCCACCTGATGCGATCTGCCACCTCGTCATGTAGGTTACGGAAATACCTATTGTTATTGTTTTTAATTTTATGTTTTTCATATAACATAAAAATAGTAAAATCTATGTCATATCACACATTTATTTAACAAGACTAAAGCTGCAAGGAAACAAATTTCCTGCCCATAAGAAATCAATATTTTTTTGGATCCCACATGTTGCAACATGTTAAGGGACAAAGCCATATCTTGTGCCATGCTAAAGCTTAAGATGTCGATTGTAGAACCTTTTGGAGGTTTGTGTGAGAAAGCAAGCCGCAAAATCTTAAGCTGTAATTGCCTTGAGTGTACAGTAAAATGCTCCAATGCTCCTTAAGCTTTAGTTGTTGACAACTTCATTTATGAATAAGCAAATATTTTGACAGTTTTATTTTTGGAATTTTTGAATTTATAATTAAACTACTTTGAATGCAGGAGATGATGAAGATCTATTTCTTCTTACTTGCAATCTCCTATGGAATGTAAATGAAGAACTCAAACGACTTGTAGAAGAGGGGATCGTCCCCACATATCGTTCATTTTTTAGTTGCTTGTACATGGCTAATTATCACTAGGTAAGGGTTTGGATCTTCAAGAATATATAGAGCATGATTCCTACTTACATTGTCCACAAACTCATGGATTCTTATAAAAAGGCACTCTAATTTACCACTATGCACTGGAATTTACCACTATGTTGGAAAGCATGGTGAAGATGAGGAATTTGTTTGCGATTGTGGAGAAGGTGAAACTCTTGGATGACCTCTTGTTGCATTAGCTTTCAAAGGTAAGAGAAGGAAAAAGGGAGATGCTCTCATCAATTTATAAAAATCAGCAATAACTTTTACCAGTTACTTCTATAAAAAGTATTATATGTATGCTACTAGAAATAATCATTTAAAATATTTAAGTGTGAATCCCAATTATATCCAATATGATCCAACTTCTAAATACAATTTCAAAAATCTCAAATGTATTTAATATGTTCCAACTCTAAAATAAACCTATTTAACATTGCCTTAAAAAACCAAATATTAAAATCTTACTTAAGATATACTCATTTAATATTGCATTTAAAAAAAACTATTGAATATCAAGTCTTACTAGCAGTAAAACTATGATATGAACATGAAAAAAGCTCAAACCTTGATGGGTACCCGCACAAAGTTGGTATCCAAAATAACTGCAACAACAACGCGAGAGCGGAAAAAATAAAAGGACGCGCACGCACTTTCAAAGGCGCGCACGTGTCTCTGCTTCGGCAATTCTGAACGTCCACGTGGACAACAGGGGCGCGCACGCGCCTTTGACGCATACGTACAAATTGGCACACATGCGTTAGAGGCATGTGCGTGCCTCTGTTTTTTAATAAAAAAAATTAGAGCTCACGGGTCTATCATTTTCGACAGACCCGTGAGCCGATTTTCCAGCCCGCGAGCACACTCTCAACCCCGCGAACGCGTTCTCCGTGCACCCAAGTCGTCCTCAACAGCAAGCAAACCCCCCTACACCACGGTGCCATCCGGTTCTCCAGGTAGGTGCTCCTCAAAGCACAAATTTGTGTTTATTTTTGTTTTCCATTTGAATTGTAATTTAAAAAAAAAATTACAATCCATTAAAAAACCAAGGAAATTTAATTGCAGGCCATCTACACACCTAACAAGATGTCAGACACACCTGAACCATCCGATGAAACCAATTAAACTCGACCTCCAGAAGACAATATGGGAACTGACAATGAACCCAATGAAAACCCTGAAGATCAATTACACCAAGAGTTAAATCAATTGAGGGCATTAAGTAATGAATTGAACAGTACCAAGGAACCCTCTCGGGTTTCCTTGGCTTCATCACTTCAAAACATTATTGAATCAATCAATATTGCACATAGTGAGATAACAAACTTGAGCCAATACAGGGCTCGAATGAGGGAACACTACTCCACTGGGTTGTCCAAAGAGCAGATAAAAGGCCTCAACATCACTAAAGCCCACTTATATAGCAAGTTCATAGTTCCCTTGAGGGGACATTCTCCAGCTGTGACGAGGGCTCAAGTTTGCATGGATTGGTGCATTTACCAGCCATGTAGAGATAACTGGAGAAAGAGGTGGTTCATGGTGTTTGACAGGCCCCTGTGCAACAATTTGGAGGTCCCATAGTATTTCCTCCTGAAATTGTGGGATGATTTTGAGCTAGGGTACCATGTCAACTATTTTGACATCACTGAGTTTCAAGGTGTTGGTCTTGGCTCTGCCCAAGATCGATCTCAGGCACACCGCAACCCACTTAGAGGACGTCCTACACCCAGGAGAGAGCCAAACCCCCCTCCTTAGCCACCCGGGTACGGTAGCGGTCTAGATGAGATTCATGACTCCGTCAGACGTGCCACACATGACTTGCTTAGACATACCAAATTTGTGGCCATGTCTTCCCAGAGCCGAGAGGACATCGATGAGACATAGACAAATGCATAGTCTATGGGTGGTGGCCAAGACATGCCGGGTATAGGTGGAACCCAGGCCAGGACTTCTAGTTCTATTGGAACAACGGCACATGGTTGTTCTCATTGTGGTCATTCTTGCCATGGTGATACGCAGCAGCATGCCACAGGGAGCTTCATGGATCATGTTTGCTATTGTTTTATTTAATGTTCAAGTATTTGTTGTATTTTATTTGATATCGTATTGTTTAATATATTTAACTTTGAATTACACAGTGTTAATTTTATTTGTTTTAATGTTCAGTTATTGGGTGTCGGGTCTCCATCCCCTAGGTGGGAGGACGTCGGTTCCTTTGAAATCGATGGAGCCATGGCGACAGCAGAGGAGATTGCGACACCATACACACAGGTAACTTTACTTTGAATAATTAGATCAAGTTACGAGTAATTTGTGTTCAGTAATTACAAATTAATTAGCATTGAATAATTACTATATTATCATCGTATTTTACAGTTGTGTTTATAATATTGTCTAATTTATTTGAGAGCTATAAATTCGTATAATCCCACCAAAAAAAAAAATGAAACCTTATAAAACATGACAAAACTAACAAAACTATAAATATTTGTGTTAGACACAATGTTCACTGAGAGGGGGAGTGAATCAGTGAGCTTATACTTTATTTAATTTCAACTTCAATCACCAACTCTTATATCATCATTTCACATTCACATCATATTCATCAATGAGCTAACTATCAACTAATGAAACACATCAACACATAATACGAGACTAGATATAGTTTTTGTAATTTTTTGTATTTGGTTCAACGGTTACAACCGTGAGGCAATTCAGCACCAACTGATACAATGAGCACCAACTCATCATCTAGGACCTAGCCTAGTTTTTCTTAGATCCTACTAAGAAAATGAATACAAGACCCTGCTTGTATTTACAATTACATATTTGTCACATATCATACATATCACAGTCATGTCATTATTCACATCATCTCATTCATCAATCTGCTGCTAGCACCTTGTCTTCAATCATCATTTTGTCCCTGTTTCATCATGTCCAACATCTTCTCAAACATATCGATATTCTATCTACATGCACATCTTTAACCTGTCATCAAACTGTCATTAACCATAGGCAAATTATTATTCTGTTGTCAAGATATCAAACATATCCACATTTATATCACTTTCTGCTCATCATCACTCTGTCATAATTTTAACCAGCAGATACACAAATACATCATTCTCTCTTTCACCATACTGCTACCCAAAATATCATAGTCTCTTCATACTGTCTACATCATCATGTCTTTCTGCTGTACATGCACATCATATCACAGGATATTCCATCGACCTGTCTATGTAATTTTCATTTTATTTTTATTTTTAATTGTTGAGCCGACTTTGTCCTTTGAATGGACACATAATAGTTCACATACAATGTTTTATTTGCATGCTTGTTTTGGTTTGACTTCACACAACCACATCAAAGGCCACATTAGAAACTTAGGGCTTCCTCATTTTTTTTGTGGGCTTCTACATGATCATGTTTAAATACTTCAACATCAAAGGTTTCGTCAAGCAATTATAAGGGCAAGGGCTCCATCACACCCACAATAATAGACCACAAACAACTCCAAGAACCCCAAGGCAACAATACATTATGTCTTCATCACCATACATCAAGGATTCCACATATGGACATCTTCAAGGTTCAAGGGCTTCAACATCCATCGTAAGTGCCATTAGATAAGGGTTGATTAAATTTGTATGTGGGTTTCAATGTGGGTTCCACCATCAAGAATCAATCATTTAGTATTTAATCAACATGCTTTCAATGGACATCAAGCTCATCATCAAATGGTAGCATGGACCATCACCAAGGGTTCCATTGCCCCATCAAACCACAAATGACCACAGAATGGGTCATTTGGCTCATTAGGTGTTCCAATGGCTCCAATGCCCACCTCCATGGTTCTTCATGCCATGTGTGTTCTTCAAGCCATCCACATCATCATCTTCTTTGCCATTCCTCAAGCCTTTGTCATTAATGTTGTCACCACCATCACCATCACTGTCAACGTCTTCATAGTGGCCAAGCTTCTAGAAATTCAAGAACTTGATGTTTCTCAAGTCCTTATTACCCTAGTTTATTATCACAGGATTTCCAATTTATTCTAATACTTGAGACTGAAAGTAATCATACTACTACTCCTAGAACATGCTATTAGGAAAGACATATAAACAACATAAAACAACTTATCACGTGTATTGTCACTAAAGTTTTTGAAAATGATGTAAGGCCCATAAGGAAGAGCGATAATCTTACAAATATGGTCTATGGGGCCTTGCTATTACCTTGATTCAAATTCAACTTGGTAAAAGATTTGGCATCAAGAATACTCATTTAACTCATTTCACTCAAGATTTCTTTGATTTCAATCAAGTGATATCATTCTGACAACATAGCTATTCAATCAAGAACACATAATTACTCATTCAATGCAAAAGAACATGGCACATTCAAGCTTGTAAGTAAGTTAATCATGAAAAAGATTTCTCTTTCTTCCTTTTTCTAACGATCAACACTCTAAAGTGTATTAAATAACATGCACACTAACTTAACTGCTATTTAGCACCTCTTTGCAAATTTAAACAATGAGATGCCACCTTCTATCCTTTGAGAATATTGAATATCATCTAACTTGAATATAAATTTATTGTAGTCATGTTTTTTAAGTACCATCATTGTCATTCTCATTCTCATTGTGTTTAATATTCTTAATATTGTTTTTATAAATTCAGTGTAAAAATTGTAGTGTTTGCACAGGTGTCCATGGGCTCCAGTGACCAGCTACCGCCACCGGGGAATAGCAGTTCTCCTCGTGCGCAGGTATAGTGTGTATTAAAGCATAAATTTAATTTCAAATGCGATGACTTGTCTGTGTATATTTATATTTTTGTATATTAAACTATAAGGTTATAAATGTGTATGCAGGTGCGAGCACCTCGGCCTGCCAGTGTCGTTATTCCTCCCTCCCTGACCTTTTGGCCACCCTATATGCCAATTGTATTCCCTAGCATACATGCCCCATTCCCCAACCCCTTCCATCTAGACCCCCCCTCCTATATAGCACCACAATTCCATCCAACTCCCCCTTACACATCATATCCAGCTCCACCTCCATATTAGTTTCCCATGTTCCCACCCTCCCCCATCTGACCACGGCACACCGCCCATCCACAGTCACCCATCCCTCTACCGCAACACAGGCCTCGCCCCCCCCCCCCCCACATTCCCCCACCACACTCGCTTCCCCTTCCAAGGTTCGCCCATCCATACTACAGCCAGTTGGGGTTTATAGCCCTAGACGTACATCTCCATTTCGCCCAACCAAGTCCATGCCTCCTCCTGCTACCCCCCCTTCTTCCACTGTTCCCCCCAGTGGTGTAGCCACCATTGATGTGGCTACATCCTCCCCTTTACCCTCCACCCTAGCATCGGAGCAGGCTATCCAGCCGACTACTCCATCCGCCAGCCTCGAAGACCAGCCGATTTTGTTCATGGTGAGATTGACTAGTTTATCAAAATCTCGCTCAATTTTAACGGAAATTACTATATGCATCTAGTTTCAACATTGATCTGATTGTTCTAAATGTTGTAGGGTGGCATTGCCGAGAGACTTGGATCATGGAGGAGGGAGACCCCCTCACGACTTACAGTCTCGCATGCAGTGAGTTATCTAAGATTTGAAAACTATTTTTATTTTGAAATTATGTTTTATACTTGTATAATTGCCAGGAAAAGTTGACATATTATTTTTGTCGTTTCAGGGCTCAGGGGGACGTGCTTAAAGACGCCGGAAGGACCCAGCTGCCTCTAGCACGAAGAAGAGGAAGATTGATTTTGAATATGCACCTAGGAGCTCCGAGGGTGGGCAGGAGGATTGAGAGACCCTCCTATGTACAGTAGCCACGATGTGGCATTTTCGGCACGAGTTGCCATATTTTGTACAGGGCACCATGGGCCATATTTTGTATAGGGTACGAGTTGCATTTTTTTGTACGGGGCACGAGTTGCCATTATATAGACGCTAGGAACGATGTTCCATTTTTCCAAAAAATGTACATGATTGGATCATTTTTGCATATTAATAGATGGATCTGCACTTGTGTATATGAGTTTGTCTTTGATTACATTTTTGCATACATGATTTTGTCTTCGATTCACAACTCTCATATATGGATCATAGTGTTAATTGCATGTTATTTGAATGGTTATTATTTCACAAATTTGTCTTAAGCAATTACACACAACATATCTTAAATGTTTATGGTTTATTGAATGAATGTTTACAATCATCTAATCATTTACATTCTAGAAGTTACCAAACCTGCGAGAGTGGTTTACTGATTTTATTTCGAGCACATCTTTTTATATTTATATGTTCATGGATCATATGGCAAAACATTTAATTAATTAATTTTGTGAAGATAAGATTTCGGCCATCTTTATTGAAGTGATTCAAATCACTACAACCTAGTTGGACCCTTAATAGATTGGGTAACACCCTCTTGCAAAGATTTTACTCTCTCCAAGAGGGTCTCATTCAATAATCACTCGTAAACTAAAACTATAACCTTGGCATTATTAGATAATATCATTTGTGGATGATTTTTGGAAATAAGCCAACATGTTTTAATGTGAATTTTGATTCTACGACATTATGGTTCATTGTTGATTTAAGTTTTGTGAATATCTTTATTTATCCATGAATGATCTTTCATTTTACACATGAGCAAATATTTATTTCTGAAAGGTGTCTATTGGATTAATTCACTTGCAACTTTTTGAATTAAGCACTCACATGGGACTTTAACTTAATGGAAAACACATCTTAATCTTCAAACAAGTTTGAAATCCTAATACCTTTTCTCCAACCTTGATCTAGAAGCCTCCCTTGGCCTTTAAAGTAGGCCTAAAACTTGGGAAAATCTTTGCTGAGGTGATAGTGGCAATCATCTTTGAAAGTCACACTTGTAGCATTAGAGGATTAGGACTTTGCCACTTGGGTGTGAAAACAAGATGTAACAGGATGCACTAGCATTTATGGAGGAGAGAGATAGGGACCGCATGCATGCACCATCGTCCATTAATTTCCAGTTTAGATGTTTTTCCTAAATTAGCAGTTCAGTTCTAATTCTGCATTTTTTGTTTTATTTAGTTTTGCATGCACAGTGAGAGAGTGCAGTTCCCTAGGCACTCATACGTGAGGATTACAATATATGTTAAGGGGGGAAGATCTCTAGGAGGATACATGCTTGCATGCCTCAGATAATCCTAGTATAGGTGCACTTAGTTGGCCCATTTATCGATGCAAACAAGGCACTCTAGAGTTAGAGTCTTACACTCTTAGGATACCCAAACCCTAGCACTAAACCATCTTCTTCATCCTCACCATCACCATCAATGTCTTCATCGTCACCACCATCTTCATCTCTAACTCTAACCCTAATTCAATTTCCTTCTATAACTCTATCCCTAACCCTCACCCAAACCCTAGCACTAAACCATCTTCTTCACCCTCTCCATCACTATAACCATCACCGTCAATGTCTTCATCATCACCACCATCTTCATCATCATCATTAACTCTAACTCTAACCCTAATTCAATTTCCTTCTATAACTCTAGCCCTAACCCTCACCCAAACCCTAGCACTAAGCCATCTTCTTCATCCTCACCATCACCATCACCATCACCGTCACCATCATCATCATGTCTTCATCATCATCATTAACTCTAACTCTAACCCTAATTCAATTTCCTTCTATAACTCTAGCCCTAACCCTCACCCAAACCCTAGCACTAAGCCATCTTCTTCATCCTCACCATCACCATCACCATCACTGTCACCGTCACCATCATCATCATGTCTTCATCATCATCGTTAACTCTAACTCTAACCCTAATTCAATTTCCTTCTATAACTCTAGCCTTAACCCTCACCCAAACCCTAGCACTAATCCATCTTCTTCATCCTCACCATCACCATCACCATCACCATCACTGTCACCATCATCATCATCATCATTAACTCTAACTCTAACCCTAATTCAATTTCCTTCTATAACTCTAACCCTAGTTTCCAAGATGGACGTACAAGATGGCACTGGGGCCATGGGACCGAAGGAGAGGGGTGCCCCTGGCACTATCTCGGCGTCCTGAATCCAACGAAGTTGACGGTTCGTCGATCGGAGCCACGGTCGTCATTCTATGGCTCGTTCTGTCTCGCATCCAAAAGGCCTTCAGGGACACCTGTTGGATACCTGCCGGGGGCATAGAAGTCCAACCGTACAGTGAAACTAGGCTTCGGGGAGTCTTGTAGGTGTGTCTAGGTAGGTTTCGGCTGGGAACACTGGCCGTAAGTGCCCAGTGGACGATTTTGTAGAGTTGACCCTCGTGTGAAAAAATTGCACACTCCCTCACTGAGCAAAACCCTAGTTTCAAAGATGGACGTACAAGATGGCACCAGGGCCACAGGACTGGAGGAGAGGGGCATCCCTGGTACCATCCAGACATCCTGAATCTAGCGGAGTCAATGGTTCGTCGATTGGAGCCATGGTTGTCATTCTATGGCTCGTTCCGTCTCGCATCCAAAAGGCCATCAGGGACACCTACTAGATACTTTTCGGGGGCATAGAAGTCCAAATGTGTAGCAAAACCAGGCTCTGGGGAGTCCTGTAGGTGTGTCTAGGCAAGTTCTGGCTAGGAAGGCTGGCCGTAAGTGCCCGACGGATGATTTTGCAGAGTTCATCCCCGTGTGCAAAAATTGCACACTCCCTCACTGAGAAAAACCCTAGTTTCCAAGATGGACATACAAGATGGCACCGGGGCCACGGGACTGGAGGAGAGGGGCACCCCTGGCACTATCCCAGCATCCTGAATCCAACAAACTTGATGGTTCATCGATCGGAGCCACGGTCGTCATTCTATGGCTCGTTCCGTCTCACATCCAAAAGGCCTTCAGGGACACCTGCTCGATACCTTCCGGGGACATAAAATTCCAACCGTGTAGCAAAATCAGGCTCCGGGAGTCCTGCAGGTGTGTCTAGGCAGGTTCCGGCTGGGAACGCTGGCCGTAAGTGCCCGACGAACGATTTTGCAGAGTTGACCCCTGTGTGCAAAAATTGCACACTCCCTCACTGAGAAAAAATCCTAGTTTCCAAGATGGACGTACAAGATGGCACCGGGGCCACGAGATCGAAGGAGAGGGGTGTCCCTGGCACCATCCCGGTGTCCTGAATCCAGCGGAGTCGATGATTCGTTGATCGGAGCCACGGTCGTCATTCTATGGCTCGTTCCGTCTCGCATCTAAAAGGCCTTCAGGGACACCTGCTGGATACCTGTCGAGGGCATAGAAGTCCAACCGTGAAGCAAAACTGGGTTTCAGGGAGTGTTGTAGGTGTGTCTAGGAAGGTTACGGCTAGGGACGCTAGCGATAAGTGCCCGCTGAACGATTTTCCAAAGTTGACCCCAATGTGAGGGCCATCCAAATTTGCTCAAGGGGGCCATTTCTCGTCCGAATGCTCCCGGGAATGCGTGGCCATAGTGGACAGGTCCACAATGGCCATGTGGACCTGTGGGAGGTGACGGAATCGAAGTCCTCTCGCCGGGTTGGGTTCTGTGGCCCCGGGGCAAATCCTTCAGGTGTCCCTGAACGGCCTCGGGGTGCTCGATTAGAATGCCTGTGGCACCCGAACCGTGGCTCGGTTCACAAATCCATCGATTTCGGTGGGTCTGGGATGGCAGGTTTCAGCTAAGGGACCCCCCACAGTGTCCCCCAAAGACCTAAAAGCAGTGCCAACGAGCCATCTCCGGAGCTAGGGTTTTGCTCAGTGAGGACCATCCAGATTCGCTTAAGGGGTGCATTTCTCATCTGGAGGCCCCCGGGCATACATGGCCACTATGGACAGGTCCACAATGGCCACGTGGACCTGTGGGAGGTGACAGAATCTAAGTCCTCTCGTCGGTTTGGGTTCCGTGGCCCCGGGGCAAATCCTCCAAGTGTCCTTGAACGGCACCGGGGTGCCCGACTAGAATGCCCGTAGCACCCGAACCGTGGCTCGGTTCTAGAATCCGTCAATTCCGGTGGGTTCGGGACGACGGGTTTCAGCTAGGGGACCCACCACAGTGTCCCTTGAAAACCCGGAAGCCGTACCAACGAGCCATCTTCGGAGCTAGGGTTTTGCTTAGTGATGGCCATTCTAGATTCGCTCAAGGGGTGCATTTCTTGTTCGCAGGCCCCCGGGTGTGCGTGACCACCATGGATAGGTCCAAAATGGCCACATGGACCTGTGGGAGGTGACGAAATCCAATTCCTCTCGCCGGTTTGGGTTTCGTGGCCTCGAGAAAATCCTCTAGGTGTCCCTGAACGGCCCCGGGGTGCCCGACTAGAATGCCCATAGCACCTGAAGCGTGGCTCGGTTCACGAATCCGTCGATTCTGGTGGGTCCAGGACGGTGGGTTTCAGCTAGGGGACCCCCCACAGCGTGAGGACACTGGGATAATGCCAGGGGTGCCCCTCTCCTCCGGTCCCGTGGCCCCAGTGCCATCTTGTACGTCCATCTTGGAAACTAGGGTTTTTCTCAGTGAGGGAGTGTGCAATTTTTGCACATGGGGGTCAACTCTACAATGGTGATGGTGATGGTGATGGTGATGGTGATGGTGATGATGATGGCGATGATGAAGAAGATGGATTAGTGCTAGGGTTTGGGTGAGGGTTGGGGCTAGAGTTATAGAAGGAAATTGAATTAGGGTTAGAGTTAGAGTTAATGATGATGATGAAGATGGTGGCAATGATGAAGATGTTGACGAGGGTGGTGATGGTGATGGTGATGATGAAGATGGTGGCAATGATGAAGATGTTGATTGAGGAGCTTAGAGATGATGTTGGTGATGATGATTACAAGTCCCTCTATGTGGTTATCTATAGGAATAAAGCATCAATCTCCAACCATAAATGAGCATGTTTTAAAATATATTAGTGGAAACCCTAGGTTGATGACACGATGCTTGGATAAGGGCAGAAACCCAAAATATAGCTAGATTTCGGTGAGCATTGAGAATGGGGAACCAAATCTATGAAAAATGTTGGGGACATAAGAGTTTTTTGGGTTATAAGAGCACGAGGAACCAAAACCCTAAACCAACATAATCATCATAATATAAGAGTTTTTTAGGTTGGGGATATACCTCAAGGTACCCAAAGCATGAAAAGGGTTTGGGTGGACACAAAACTAAAGAGATATTTGATCGATAAGGAATTTCACAGTTCCCCAATGCTTTTCTCAAGTATAGATCTAAAAAATACCACCCTTGAAACTTTATGATAACTCCCTATCCCAAGTGGAAGACCCTTCTATCCATACATGGATTCCTAGAAGGTTTCATCTACCAAGTTAAATTTTCAAGACCATTGTAATAGATCATGTACTTCAAAAAATTTCCTAAAACGTAGGTAATTCTAATCTTGAGAACCTATCAAAACTGCTATCTTCAAATGCTACAAACATTAATAGATATATTTAAGAAAATTCTAACTCAATTTACTCAAATTTGATCCAAATCACATCACCATTTTATTCAACATAAAAGGGAAGCATGGAACAGTTTAATACATATAGGAAAAATAAAAAACATAGGCAAAGACATGTATGTATGTATGTATCAACAAAAAATGCATGTACCAACGAAATAACATAAAATTACACATACCTCAATGTAGAACATAACATTCTTTGATGCAATTCGTTCTCTTATGTAAAGTTGACTGGACTCATTCAATAAATCCATCTGGATCCTCTCTGTTGCTAATTGTCTCCATCAATCTCTCGTGCTCTGAATGAGGCAGGTAGTAGCGTACCTTGGTTGAGCTCTTGCTTGACTTTGTTTGAAGATGGATGTTTGTGCCAACGATCAAGTTTGTGAAGTGATACACCACTGAACCTGGTCTGTAATTCATGAATACATGCCCACTAGTCTTTCTTGACTTCCCATCTAGTGTAAGATATTCCCCCTTAACCACCATCGAGCCAGTAGGAAATTCAATTCCTTCATTGTTGATTAATGATCCGTAGAGGATTTGCTTACCTTGGATGCACCGTGCCAACCAATAATCCATGCCCCATTCATTGTCTTTCGGTGCAACAACTGCGTATATGTGTCCTGGTTGTACAAGATCTGAGATATGGTCGTAGTCTGTAGAAATCGTTGACTGGCCCTCCTCTAACTGGGTTGTTTCAACAACTGCACGTTGGTCTATTGCAAGTGACACATGATCCCATTCATCAACCCAGTCCATGCATTCGCATTCATCCCATTCGCCGCTGCTGCAAGGGTTGCAAAAGCATGCAAGCTTTCGCGTCCATATTTCAAATAAGTGGTTGTTTGAGCTTTGAACTGAATGAAATCCACGTGTTCCTTGTACTGTGCCGCAACTATAGGAACGTGATCGATCTATGTCAACCACTAGCCAAAAATTTCTCGCCACACGTCCTGCCACCGATGATTTTTGTTGATCTCTTGCTCGTTCTGACATTGTTGCGGAGCACCATTGAACTATGGACCGTGCATCTCGGATATGAGGTTCCTTGTCAAACCTCATCTCTTCCCTTCATAGTGCGGTCTTGATGCATGCACCGGCCCCATCATGCTCGCCCTTGCCGTGCCCGGTCTCAAAATAGTTCCAGATATGCGGCACATTATAAGTCTTGTGCAAAGTACTCATCCATTGGAATACTCGGGCATTTTTGAATTGGCCAGTACAACCATCCGACCATATCCAATGCCGATCCATCTGTATATCTCTCTCCTTCAATCGATCATAGAAAATTCGAAAACAATGTTGCACATAATGCAGATCATGGGTTCTATCATCACTTATGTAAAAGTTTGTCTCCTTCAGTATTATCCTCTTTTCATTGCTGCTCTCTAGCCCATGCCTATACATAATATGTACCATGATGCTGACTTGGTCTGAATGGTAGTATTGACTCTGGATTTCATTTTGTGGCTAAAGGGTGTAATTTTCTGCAAAATCCACAATTGACACTATGGTTCCAACGGGAAATGTGTCCCTGCATTTTCTGTACTACTCATCTTGCCATCGCGCTACATGCACATGTTGAACATACTGCTCAATTTTCTCATAGAATTTTGTCATGAAGTCACATATCGGTACCTGTTACCATGGAAACAAGGGAAATATTACAATGTGGCCTTTGGAAAAATGTATATGCCATAAATTGAACGTGTAATATGAAAAATATGCAATATTCATTTGTACCCGTGACTTTACCAATGCAATCTTTTTACTTTCTCTGACATTGTCTAATTGATAGGTCACGTACTTGAAGCTCTGCATCTCCACACCCATCATGCCAAATTCTGTGTCCTTGCTTTCATGAATGCAACGGTTCAAAAGAGAAAACCCACTACACATAGAACATGTCCCATATAGATAGGATTTTTCATAGTACTTTTGTCCTTCAGGCCTTGGACACATGATGTTGTCGATAAAGTCTCTTGATGCATTCAGTGGTAGTATGGATTCATTGCAGCCTTGCACAATGTTAGTATGCAAATCACAAAATATATGTTTATATGTGTCATAATAATATTCATATTCTACATGGCATCTACAATAACAAGTGTTCCGATCAATGCATATACGAATGTACCATGGTTTTCATTTCTCAAAGGACCTTTGGCCCAGGTTCAATTGTGTGTGCTCGTTCCTGAATCTCTCATAAAGTTCAGTCTGCGTGGTGTCAAGGAAGTGTTTAACATGGGGCTCACGTTCAGTAGAACCTTTTCTCAATTTTAGCATGCTTCTTTGGTTTGATGAAGGTCTAGTATGATCAAGCCAAAAATTTTGTACTAACTCCTTAACAGCATCAATTAGCTTCCTATCTGCACAAGGCAACCTACCAACAAAAGCCCAACAATCGTTTCCACCTGGAGTGTCAATATTTTCTCTTATAACAGAGTACTTTTTAATAGTTTTTCTATTTAATTTGAGTATGTGAGAAGTGTGTGATAGCAGGCGACGTTGCCTTGTTGACTTGCTTACAACTGATTCCGCTAAAACACGACAAGACGCACAAAGATCTTTTGTACGAGACTTCTTCCCCATCGCATTAAATGCAGATTGGAGATTTCTAACAATATGACTGCTGGCCTCTGAACTTTTAACCATCTTTCTGCCCAAAATTCTCCTAACAACAGCTAAAGAACATGACTTTAACAAACATAGCAATAATTGACATTTACCTGCATCACCTTTGGATTCAAAATATTCTTTGACAATTTTGTTGCATTGCCATTCGATAGTGCGTTTGGCAACTTGCCTTCAAGCCCCGACATAGCACTCTCATCCACAGAATACGTCTAGGAGTTCTTCTTCTTGCACTGGACATTCGAGGTAGGGAGGGTGGACATGATACATGAATACCCGAGCTTGTTTGTTGTGGTGCTTGTTTCATAGATTGGGCCATAATGGGAGTGTGGTCGACAGGGTTGTGGTCTTCTTAGGGAGATTGCAAATTAAGCAAGGCTTGTATGTCCATCTCTACACATGCAGCATCTCCCAAAATTCTTGTGTCGTGAGGAACTTCAGAATGACTCGTTGATAGATTGTTAGTTGGAGATTGTGTTGATGTTGGAATTTGAGTTGGGTCTGTTGGACGCGACCACTTTACCCATGGTTCTGAACAAGAGGTTGTTGTGTCAACAACTGTGTTAGGATCAGTGGCATGATCCGAGGCAATGATAGGACCATGTCTCAATCTTTCCATTCCCAACCTGGCCTTTTCTCTTAATTCATTGACCTTTTCAATGGGCAGATTCCTTTTATTTATTTTTTTGCGTTTCGTGGGTTTCCCATCTCCAAAAGTCTCTTTAACACAACTATCAGGCCTACCCCTACAAAAGAAACAACAAATAAGATATTAGTGCCATTATACAATGAAATTGACACATTCCAACATAGCTTGCCACTTTACAAATTAGCATATACAACTACAGACTATGTTGGTTTATTTGTGTTTGAATAAACATCATTATCCCTTACAATTCCAATCAATATAGATGATGTTTGGTCAAGTGTAGAGAGGAGAAACTAGTGTCTTGCCTGGCCATGAATTCATAAAAATTATGGTAGTAACACCCTACAACAGAGATGGCTAGAGATGCCTTGGGAATAGTTTGATAGTTTTTCTACATCAAATAAGGTAACCTTAATTAGTTGCATTTTTTGCTTTCTCCCTTAATGTTATCAATTCTAAATTTTGCACCTAGTTTGATTGCTTTGTCTTCCTAGTGGAATGTTATATCCTTCCATTTGAGGCAATGTCCTTTACCATCATAAATTACTAGGTTATATAACACATTAAGGAGTTGAAGAAACAACAACAAACTATTTCCTTAGATCTATAAACCTTGAGATGATAGAATGTGATTTTGAGTTTAAAATACCCGTGGTTGAATTCAACAATGCATCACAATAGAATGAATGTATACCTTGTTTTGTGCAAACACTTAAGGAGGATGCAAAGGTTTCTAACAAGGATCATGGTCTTGGGAAGGGTGATTAGGGGGAATATAATTTGACCTTTCAATGTGCAAAAGCTAGGGTGGGGAGGTGTTGGAGAGTGGGGAACTAGGGACTATACCAACAATCATCATGTTGAACAGAGCATGAAGTGGGAAAGTCTTGGTTTTTGGAAAGAAAATCATTATTAAAGATGAGGGGATATTGTAAGGATGGTAAATATGGATGAATATTATCATATTTGGATTCATAGAGAAAGGAAAGGTGCATATACTTACAGATATCCTCATTCCATACAATGGTATTGAATAAGAGATGAGAGAGTTGAGGTTTTGTGGATGAGTTGAAGTGATATTTTTAGTTATGTTTAGTGAGTGTGTGGTTTTTTTTGCTAGCATAATAAGAGGTGAAAAGAACAAAATTAACTTGGGAACTAATTACACAATGAGGAGGTTGCATACTTCATCTTGTCTAGTGTTCATATGAGTTTTTTTAGATGTGAACTTGGGAAATCTTCTTGTCAAATTCATTGTTGTGGGAATATGACAAAAACAAAAAGGCATGGGCTCATCTCAAATCTTGTGAATAAAAAGACTCATTTACAATTCACCATACCTCTATAGAAATGATCTCCACTTGCAATGGAAACTAGTAGCCTGAATGAATCCACTAGATTCCAAGACCACTGAAGATGTTTGATAGATTCCAAGGGTGATTTTGTGTCCAATAGATCAAAGAGTGTCCAAAATATCAATGAGTGTGAGCCAATGAGAAACCTGTGAGAGCTTGAAACCCGTGGAAGAAGTGAAACCCGTGTTTTTGGTAGAATTCCCGGGAAACCGAGAACTCTGTTTTTTTAAACTAGTAACAGGGCAGCGCACATGTGTTTTTTGCGTGTACACATGAGGAGCGCGCATGCACCCAAACCCGCGCACGTGCCCCTGTATAACGTTTAAACCATTTATTCCCCAATGTTTACACCATTTAATGCCAAACCTTTCCCCACTTCGAAAATATTTGCATAAATTGGACTCGGTAATGAAGTTTGAAGGGTGGGTTTTAATTTTTATTGGAAGGGCTTACTCTTTGACACATTTGATAATTTATGGTTGTCTATGCGCCTTGACCCAATTGACATTGTAAGGTGAGGATGTGCATGCATAATAATCCTTATTTATTACTATGCGATGAGGATTTAAATGGAAGAGGATGTAAAGACGTGTTATTTTTATACGTATTTTGATGGCGAGTGTCGAAGAGAAACGTCGTGATAAACCACAATTCCTGAGCC